>MU118201.1:18636-34106 GCA_014904855.1 Thelephora ganbajun | reverse complement strand
CGAGCTCGTGAAGAAGTCAGAAATCCCGAGGGACAATAAGGTAGTGCAGGAAGGAAACGAGTTGCAGCTCCCAGGGAACGAACCGGAAGAAACGTTCACGGTTACCCTGGGCGATGTGATCTCCCGTGACCCAGCGGCTATTGGAAGATCTACAGTGGTACTCAAAGCAACGTCGGACCGGTGGCCAAAGAACAAGCTAGTGATCAAGATCAGCTGGCCGGGTTCTGGCCGGGTTCCGGAGACCGATTTCCTCAAGAAGGCATATGCGGAGGCGGAGAAGACGGATGGGCAATGGGCGACCAAACACCTCCCTCGAGTGTTCTATGCCAAAGACGTGGTTTTCGAAAAGGACTCAGCTTTCGAGTCGGTCGCGAATCTGTTCAAGGACGCCCAGTTCGTCAATGGAAACTACGTGTACGAACGGCGTGCCCTACGAATCATTATCCAGGAACAGTTGGTTCCTATCAAATCGCTGTCAAACGCGAGGGACATCTGTCAGGTCTTTACGGACATTGCATGTAGTACGTGTCCATTTCGCTTCTGAGCTACTGCCCACTTATCCCACTCTAGCTCATCGTTGGCTTCACGATTGCCCTGGAATCCTTCACCGCGACCTCAGCAAGAACAATATCATGTGTCGTTACATCGAGGAGGTGAACGCCAAGGGGGAACGAGAGCAGCAAGTCTACGGGGTGTTAACGGACTACGACCTTTCGTCGTGGACGAAGGACCTTAAAACGGATTACACCAGAACCTCAGAGCAGCGTACTGGAACACCACCTTACATGGCACAGGAATTACTGAAGGGAACGAGTACCACTCACCTGTACAGGCATGATGTCGAATCGCTTTTCTACATCATGTTACTGATGTGTGGGCGTCATACGTTTGGCCACGCGAAGGGAGGGACCGGAGAGGAGACAAAACGCCAGGTGGTCATGCGAGAGGGGGACCTCCCATATGAAGATTGGTTCAAAGCGCCAAACTACGCCACGCTCGGAAAGAACAAGAGTTCTTTCTTCCTGGATACGGAGGATATCGAACTGTCCCCGGCCTTTGAGGACTTTCGGACATGGCTACAGTCCCTTCAAATTGCTTTCTTCGAGGGGTTCGCGCTCAAGTCTATCTACGTGGGACGGCGGCGGGGACGGGAATATAGTGGGGGCTCTGCGTGTGAAGTCGCCTCGTTCGACGACGAAACGTTGGGGGGCTGCATCCATTATTCTTCCCTCATTAACCCGATCCGCCAACTAACAGGAGAACTTGAAGGGGTCACTATCCGCTACGATCCTGTACAAGTATCGCCCCCGACTTCGACTAGTGCGGCTCATCCCGATGCTTGATTGATTGTAGATTATAGTACACGGTACTCTACTTCCCTCCCTCCCTCTTTTCTCTTATGGTTTACCTTCGAGCTTACCCGCATCAATGTACTGATATAATACCATCACTGCCGATTTTTGTAATGTGTAATATGATTCTGTTTTTTTTCGAGCCCCCTCTGATACATGTGCGATTACGCCAAGGGTTCAGAGCTTCTGCTCTGTTTGATGTATGGGAGAACTCCAGTGGGCAATCAGAACCACGGCCTCGAACTACTGTTTGCACGTCTGCATAGCGTTGAGCATCCAGACTTCCATTCCCCCCCACGCTGGAAACAGATCTCAAGTGTCTCAGAATGTGTATGTTCCTACCTTTCTCTACGAGTGGACGTGCCGATTTCACACCCCACCTCGGTGGTACTCTGAGCGTACTCCTCCAAGTTGGCCGAGATTCTCGCGCCCGTGCAACGATAGAAGAATGGAATGATTTCCAGCTGGAGATCATGAGTCAAATTGGGGATCCAACACACGGTAGCTGGTGGTTTGGAAGTCAAGACGATTATCGGCAACTTCAGCTCAAACAGGTGCTGAATGCTACACTCTTGGAATATCTTCGGTAATCTCGGTGTCCTAGGACCTGTTCATGGCTTTAGATCGACGGCGATTCACGAGGGGTAGGACACAATCCACACGCAAAGACCATGATGCATGATAACAGGTTGGCCATTTCTCCCCTCCAACATGGTACTGCAATAAATCCCTACCTCCAGGCAGTCAGATTCTCGGTCGAAGATAAAGATCGAGGGGCCCATGGGCAGGGTGGCCTCTTCGGTTGCATGGGAGAAAGCCCATTGAAGTTCACTAGACAAACAGGGACTGAATACACCGAACTACGAGGGAAACATCCTTACACACCGGCCTCGGGCGAGGTGCGCGCTCGTAAACTGTTTGCAAGTCGAATGCCGAGTCTATACAACTTGACCAACCTGCAGGAGCGCAGGTGAACCATCTGTGCTCCGCTGTACTACAACACTGGATGCGGTCTACATTCAGTAGGCAACGTGTATCGACCCGTCAATTTATATAAACCTCTTTCCACAACTTTGGCATGACGCATAGCTGCTGGTCCTCTGGTTCCCGCAACCAACGCACACGTAATACCGCTTACCCCAGCCGTGGTTAATGCACATCTGGCAGTAGTTGTTTGACCCAACAGACGAGTATGAGACATGGTTGCTATACGATGCACAACTGCTATGGGGACATCGCAACAGTACACCGGGAGGCTGTCTCTTCTTTTTCTTGAGCTCGAAAGCCTTCTTCAACCCAAGCTTCAGCGCGCCGCCACAGTGGGAGGAGGATCTATCAGAGATGTGTCCGATGATCTCTTTCACAAGCGCAGCAGTTTTCTGGTCTTTGAAGTTTGAAATAAGAAGCTCGCACTGCATCTCCGCGATTTTCTCCTGACTGGATGAATACGTCAGTTCGAAATTATTGAACTCGCGGTTGGAGGACACGATGAAACCCACCCAGCAGTGACCCGAGACAAAGCCTCGTCCACGACGTTATTCAAAGACACTTTGTTTTTTATGTCTTTGAAGGCACTGTCGCAGAGAGGCCGAATTTCTAGCTTGATTTGATACGTTAGTGTCATTCTCAAGGCATCCGATCGAAATTAACCTCACCAAGTTCGCCAGAACGTAAATGCTCTTCGGTGAGCAGGGAGGGGGCACCGATACCACCGTATTTTCGCGGATGTGATTCGACCGAGAGTCGACGCCTTGCGATTTGAGTGGAGCGTACAAGATCGCGTCCGTGCAACGATAGAAGAACAGAGATTTCCAGCTGGAGAACTCGTTACTTCCCTTGAGACAAAGACAGGACGGAAAAGTGCACGTACGCGGAAAATGACCCAGTGATAAGAACCGCACGGGTTCGGTCTTCCTTCTCATCCGCCTTCGGTATCTCACTATTGGCCCCCGGAGAGTCTCCTTCACAGTCGCTCTCGACGTCGATGTCTCCCTCAAGATCGTTCATGAGAGGATTTTGACCCTTGAGATATCTTACCACTAAAGACTCTAAGCGCTCCGGTGAATCCAGAGTCGGATTTCGACGCACATTTGTTCAATTGTTGTGCCTTATCGTTCATGATTGTGCTCGAGAAGTAAACGGGTTTCAAGGCATCCCCACCCTTTGAGTGTCTTGCCCAGTACTTCCTGTCAAAAAAGATCCCTTTGCGGATCGACTTGATGAGCGCGACCTTCACCGGGTGCAAGTGAGGGGGACTCGTGACTCGGGCGGCCTGATCATGCAGAGTAAGCACTCCTGGGTGGCGTGGGGATCCGGGTAAAACCAGAACACACTTACAGCGGGTGCGGTCTTCGAAGGGTCTGTGACATCCCCATCCTCGTTCGCGATCTCCCACAACGCGAAAAGCATTTCTCCCGCGTGCTCGAGATTCTCTTCGACGAAGCTGTCGATCTTTTTTTCGACACCGGCACGGGTCGTTTCCGTGGTCGAGTCCTCCATCCAGACGAACGCAAGTTGCTGGATGTACAGACTCCTGATCTCGTGATGTCTACACCTCTCGTCAGCACATAGTCGGCTTTTGAGTGACACGTCTGACTCACCTGGATGCGAATCTGCTGAACGATTCCTCGACGATGTTGCACTTTCCCAGTTCACCGCGTATATGATCCAATGCGAGGGTCTTCAACGCAGGGATATCATACTGCGATGAAGGTTTGTCAGATCCCGAACGCTGAGTCAATCGCGGAGACCGGGTACAAACTTTGTCCGCGAGTCGGTAGATGGACTTTGGGGACGGTCGGGGGATCTTATTGTCAGAGGGTGTAGCGATTTCCGCGCTTCGTGATCTGCGATTCTCTTCGGATCCGGATGGCGCGAACTCTATCGCATTCATATAGAGATACACTAGGAAAGCTTGGAAACTGCAATAATGTCAACGGAATGGTGAGGGGATTGCCAGTTTGCACTCACGTCACGAACGCCATGTCGGGGATTTTGATAACCTTCCCTTTTTCGACGTGTTCTTCGTATTCCTCGCAAACAATCTTGTCCTCGCCGGGGGTCGTAAAAAGACCAAATGGGTGAACCTTTGACTCGGCTGTGTGCTTGGGCAAGGTGGTCTTCTCGTCCTCATCGTCTTCAAGGTCGCTGTCGGATGAATATCCATAGTCTTCTGCAGATTCCTCTTCGTCGATTGCTTCCTCGAAATCTTTTGACTGGGACTCTGCGAAGTTTCCGAAGAGCACTTTCGAAACGATGCCGTGAGGTTCTGCACGAGTGGTATCGAGTGTGGCGGCGCGCTTACGATCATTGAAATAAGGGACTGTCTTCAGGACGTGGCTATTAGCGTAGAGTGCCTTTGGCCGACAGACACGACCGGAGGAGTCCCTGTGTGAGTACAAGATGATCTTGGTGTCGATGAGACTCCCGGAGGAGATTCCCTGGTTCAAAGCCTCGCGGAAAGCAGTAGTAGCCGCCATGCCCCCACGTTGGTTGAGTTAACGTATTTCGTTATCTGTCGTATTTATACTATTCAGCAACCCCGTCCGCGCTCAAAAATGTACCGGGGATAACGGAGATTGCATAGGTTAGACGGACATGAAGTGTAGATATCTGAGGCC
Organism: Thelephora ganbajun; assembly: GCA_014904855.1. Classification (NCBI taxonomy): domain Eukaryota; kingdom Fungi; phylum Basidiomycota; class Agaricomycetes; order Thelephorales; family Thelephoraceae; genus Thelephora; species Thelephora ganbajun. The sequence continues at coordinate 29,134 of MU118201.1, read as the reverse complement.
CAGACACATCAGAAAAGTTATTACCGTACCTCATAATGTTTGGGGCCCTATGCTTTCAAGTTTCAACTAAGAGTTCCTTACTCGTTGTTCCCCTTCCTGATGGAACCAGAGTTGGCCTTCGCTGAGGCTCGTGGCGAGTGGGAATCGACATGGAGTCGAAAGTCTGATCTCGGTTACTGTGGTTCCCCCAGTTGTGCAATTACGATCAATAAATCTGGCTAGCTCCTGAAGCACCGACATCCAGCAAACACGTTAGCTGAGAGTATTATCCCCATGCATGCAAGAAATCCGCCTTTTAATTTTCGTGATTTAACACCCAACATGTGAGGAGGAAAAGTTGAATTGCATTACTGGGTCCATTCAGCGCGCGCGTGACCTGGTCTGTGACCCTGCAAACAAGATGATCACACCGCTGGCTGACACCTGTACGGGTTGTTCAATAGAAAGGTCTCTCGTCGTAGTGCGGTTTTGCGGTATTCCTCCTGAGGCCCTCGGAGTTGCCTTGCAAAATCTGGACCCGAGAAAGAATGTATCGGCATGGATGGAGTCCATTTCGTCCAGTGTCACGCTGCAATTTCGTCAAAAAAGTCTCCCATCTGAGGTCGAGAGCATTATGCGGCATTGAAATTAGAGTTATAGCAAGAACAGGCTGTGTATTTTCTGCGATAATATTTTCAGACGTGTAGCTCAACGGGAGGGACTACAATCCTCAAATTGCACAACAGGGCCAATTGCATAACTGGGGGAACCACAGTATAGTTCTCAAGTTATAACGACACGGTTCCGGGAGTGAGAGCTGGGTCGATAAGGGGATTTTAACATTCCCTACGTATTCCGCTCTCACACGACTCATGTCGACGTCTAACCGCTCCAAGAAATTCCGGAATCCCAAGGCCCCAGGGATGCGCACAGGCGATGATCAAAACGGGAATGCCATTTCGCTCGAATCCTAATCGGCCCAATCGGCGGTCGACTTTCGACCCACCCTCTCCAAAACTCCAGCTGGAGACCTGATTGAGATCTCTGGTCGAAAGTTGGCTGAAGTATCTTTTACAGTGGTTCAGTATATGTGTTTAGTGGAGTTTCTCGCAACCACTTGACGCATCTCGAGAGCCGATGACCGATAAAATGACGTCCGACCCGCAGTCCAGACCCACAGTGTATACTGGGACTCCCTCGTCTGCGGCAGCGGGTTTCCTCTGGGAAGGGGAAACAGCCAATCTGTATTGTCCCTTATAATTACTTAGTTCTCCACGCGACTGTGGCTTTGCGTGTTGCAAGTATTTATGAAAAGATTGGGACTGGATATCTGGTTTCAGCCTGGAACGACCGTTAATTGTGTTAGCCGTCACATTGGCGGACCAAACATCCGAAAGTCACGGGCGCTCTGCGACACATGCAAAAAGCGAAAGCAACATGAAAGATGGGGATTCAGACAGCACAGGATACAGATTAATGGCGAGTAGTGAAACGAAACACAGAATAATGCGCGACCACGGGAAGTCAACCAGTACCGTAGGATACGTCCTCGGGAAAAAAAAAGGGGAGATAGAGGGTAACAGCAATGATGAGAGATGCTATGTTCAGGAATGGGATATCCACCCTGACGCAAAATCGGTTATTCTTGGAAGGACGTATTTGAATAGACCTGTGAGATGGGGTCCAGTACCCCGAGCTGAGATTGGGGAGCTAGTAGGCATGGGGGGCGGCACGGTTTCATCATCCTCACCCTCTTCCTCGACCCGCCCGAACCTGAAATTGAATGATCTCGAAGGCACACCCTGGACCTAGGCCGGCTGCTTCAGTCCAGGTTGCTGGCTATATGCGCTGGAATGAAACCTCTGAGTTATCTGCTTCTTGTACCTAACGCCGTTTCCAGCAACTCTTCGTCCGACAGTCGTGGCGTGTTGTCTTCCTGTGACTTTCCGTCTATCTGAGTCGGTTCAGGGTGTAAGTGTGGGGGTAGGGTTTTTGAGTTGCGTGTCTATTGCGAGATCGCTGGGATTCCTTGTATGGAGTGGGAGGGGTGATGTCGACCCTTCCTGTCTCTACCTAGAATCACGTCGGATTCAGCTTCCGCGCTGGCAGATGAGGCAATAGTGAAAACTCGCAACCGGCACACAGTCAACCCAACAGCGGTCTTAATCAACGCCGTTGACACAGTCGACCTCGCAATTCTCTTCCTCTTTACGGATGGGAGTTCTAATTTCGTCGAAAACAAAGCATCAACATCAAACCGAAACCGAGAGTGATCAACACGTCAAGCGGGAGATAAATGGAGATTAAAAAGAGGGAGAACAGTAGGGAGATGAGCGTAGTGAACGGCTTATTGATCCATACAGAAAAAGCGATATGAGGGAATGGGAGGAAGGAACGAGGGGGAGGGGAGGACGAACCCTGGTCATGCATCAAAGGAGGAAGGGAAAAGGATTTAGAGTCCATACTCCCAAAGGGAGCGAAAAAAAAGCGTTCTCGTTCCTAGGTCCATCCCCCTGTCGTAAATGCAACCTTGGGGCTCGTACAAACAGTGGACAAAATATTAGGCGCCCATAAGATGAAAGGGTGGGATGGAACTGACGATGAGGAGTTTCAAAAGAAAAAGAAATACGGGGACCCAGGACTCACCAGCTTCCATCGTATCCTCACTCTCGTCTTCACCTCTATCACCCCACTTCCTCCTATCATTCACACCCGACCCCATCCCACTCGGCCCACGTCCATCATGAACAAAACCAGGTTTAGAAGGGACGCATCCCACCCCGTTAACGCTGCAACACTCCGGGATGTCAAAGAATCCGGTCGTGAAATCCTCGTCGGTGGACGCGCGACTTAGTTCAGACAAAACGGGTACCAAACCCCCCTTTCCTCGACGCCAGCAAGGGGTGACTCACCCGATTCCGCATTCCCCGACCCGAACCATGGATTTCTGGGTTCAGATAGGAGCTAGAGTGGGAACAAGCTGGTGCCGGGACCAGGAGGCAGGTCGATGCTGACGAACCCGGGCGTCGAACCTCGGAAATCTGTGTGGTTCCGTTCATGGCCTGGTACGTACTGCTTCCGATTCTGAGCGTGAGGATTCACAAGACATAGTCCGACGGTATGCTTATCCTGTGAGTCCAATCCTTTCGGATTGGGACTAGCAGGTGATGAAAGGGACGTGGAAGATGAAGGAGACTTGACGAGCAGATTTGAATCGTACCCAAACCAGCCACCATATAATTCAACGACTCTATCTTCGTGTGTATCAGTAGCGACTGAATTGAATGCATCTGTGGCGGCGTTGGCTACCGAGGTCAAAGCAAATATAGCAGACATCGTAAACGGGTTTGGGACGTGGAAGATGAATGAACGTGAACATCTTGCTCTTCTGGGCATCTCCTTGCAAGGGCAGGAAACGACGATGTATAGATGGTGGTTTGAGAGAAAGAGAGTCCAGGAAAAGCGATTAGGCGGTGGCACATTGACCAGAACGTGCGTACCGTATCTGCAGGGAATACCAAATGAGGGGGGTGGGGATCAGAATGCAAAGATCCAGTATAGTGATAATGCAACAGCTGTGAAAATAGAATGTGCAGGAGCGAGGTCTTTGCGCGCGAGATCGACAAAAGAAAGGGTTTTGGGGGAGATGTCGACATATGCGCAATGTACACTAATGAACGAAGGGAACAAGATGCAAACGAAGCAGGGGATAACGAATGAATGAAAGTGGAGGTTGAGCGGAAGGAGAAGGCGATTTAGGTGCTGGGCCAAACGCCCGGGAGCGGATCTCAGGCGGTCGCGGTAGAGAATTCGATGAAGCTTCTCCAATTCGGTAAATCTTCCTCGTTCTTCAAGTCAACGAAGTTGGAAAGAGGGAACCACGACTCAATCATCCAGCTGCGGCGTCTCTTCCTCATCGGGGCTATTTTGGATTGCTGTGGTGACTGGGGGACGGGGAGATCCGGAGAGAGAGGTTCGGGTTCCTTCTCCCCACTTGACAAGACCACCAACACCGGAACATTACTCGCAGTGGTCGTTGATAACCTCTGACTGGCCTCATGATCGACGCATAGGCGGCTCAAAGAAGAGAGTGAATCGCCCTCGTCTTCGTCGTCGCTCATACTCATGAAATTTGAATGACTTTTTCTGGGAGTCCTGATGGAAGAAGATACTCGGCCTTCCAAGCAAGCGAGGGCGGCCAAACGGTTCATCTGCTTGGTATCTGACTTGGCAGAGAGGGAAGTAGACGAGGTCGACCTTGATGCGACGGTTTTTCCGGAGGGTCTCCAGTTCAGAGTTGGTGAATCAGGAAGCGGTGGCTCGGTTAAGAGAAACGATTGACCAGTGGAGACGGTGGATGAATGGGATAAGGAATCGGTGGAGGGAGAAACGGCAGTATTGAGCGAAGTGGGTTTGGGGAGGCTTTTGCGCACGCGAACCGGTCCAGGTTTCCGAATGGCAGTGGTACTAGTTGTGACACTAGACGGAATCAAGCACAACGTGGTTAGAGGATGATATGCGATATGGGGTTGAACGAGACAAACGAAGAACATACGAGGCGGTGCGATGACCAAGGAATTGCCATGAAGAGGATGGGTCAGTCGGGCTCACAGGAGATGTCAGGGAGTCAGCGAGCTCGAGAAATGACCAGGTGCGGGAATCGGCTGGCTCGGGTGACTCGGGGTCTAGTAGCTCAAGGAAGCGGTTCTGTCCCTGTGAGACAGGGATGCTGGGAGGAGGCGAGGGTTCTGACAAGAGACCAGAGATAAAGAGCTGTGAGTATTGGTGAAACGGCATCTTAGCGTTTGGGGAGAAAGTGAGGGTGATATGAGGGATGGGGAGATGCATGGAAGGTCGAATATATATACCAAAACGTGACGGGTGAAATAGCAGGATGCGGATGTTTTTGCCGTTGGACCGATGTTTCAGCTGAGGGCCTGTCGGAGGCGAAGCTGGGCTGATGCAGATATCCTCGGATCTCCACTGGATAAACGGTTCGAGTTGACCCACTACAGGCTAGATACCAGAACCGTCGCAGCTTGAATTTGGGTAGAGGTGGTGGGGCGGGCCAAGCCGATGGTGGCTGAGCACCACCGTCCGGGCGCTCTCTCTCCTCCACCTCCAACTTTTTTGATCGAGGCGTTTACCGTTCGTTCCCCACTCTTTGTTTCGAAAAAAGAATGTCTGTATTGCTGCCTCCACCCAAACGACAAAAGGTGTACCACGACATCCCGGAGCCAGAGGGTCCGCAGGTTTCAGAAGAATCTGTTCCAAATGTCGTCGTGCAATTCGTAAACGATCAGGATGGCTCCCCCTTAGCACCGGCCGTCAATCTGCCAGCTAACATCACCAAAGATGTTTTGGAGTCTCTCGTAAATAAACTCAGACCACATGTGAGCCTTTCCCATATCACCTGGTATTTTTTGGACGTACCATCTCCCTTCTGCTAGGACGATGATCCCGTACCATTCGTGTTCCATATCGATGCGTCTGCGGAAGCGATAGCTTCTGGCGCCCCATCCAGGCTTGCCATCTCGAATTCCATCAACCAAGACGTCTTGAATCACCCATCCCAAGCGTTTTCCCCTGAAGACATCTTTGTCATCTACTGCTCGCCTCAAGCCGTGTTCAAGGTCCGGCCCGCCACCCGTTGCTCCTCTACCCTTTCAGGTATGTTTTCGGTTATATGGTTCAACCTCTCTCTTGTACCACCGCGACTTTATTTTTCCTCCACCCCGCCGCAGTCATACCGGGTTACTAACACCCCCTCTGCATCCATACACGCAGGTCATACCTCGCCAATATTATGTGCATCATTCTCCCCGACCGGAAACCTTCTCGCAACCGGTTCCGGTGATTGTGCTGTAAGACTATGGGACCTGCTTACTGAAACTCCGTCCCATGTACTATCCGGCCACAAGGGCTGGGTGCTCTGTGTTGAATGGGAAGCCATGGAGAGGAAACTTGCCACAGGAGGTCATGATGGACACGTAAGTCCGAACATCGACATCTCCCTTGGTTATTTTGATTCAATGAACACGATATATAATCTCGACGCCTCTCCTCTTGTCCGGAAAACACGATACACCCGCATTTTGATTCTTGTGGTTCTCCTGGTTACCTTACTTCTCTGGTCTGTCACCTTCCCTTGGCGACACAGGTAAGGCTTTGGGATCCTAAGACGGGTAAACCATTTGGCGAACCTCTGAAGGGACATTCGAAGTGGATAACTTCCTTGGCATGGGAACCCATACATTTGTGCGTCTGCATTTCATTCTACGTTTCTTCGCGTTTTCGATCACCTTGGTTCTGTTGCACCCTCGCGTTTTGACGTTACCATTCAATTTTTCACCCCGAGCTTCAACCTCGCCGCTTTATCATCGATCCATTTGCCGCTCACCCTTCTCGCTTTCCCGCCCCGAGCACGTAATTTTGTTCACAGTTCTTCGTCTCCGGGCAACCGTGATTTACGATTTCCCGTGTTCGACGACCGTGGAGTGATCAGAGGTTACTCATCCTTGATTGCTTCTTAAACTTTACCTTGCCCATTTGATTCTGATCAACCCCTTGATCGAATCGTGAGGAGCACTCATAAGCGTACAACATGTTTCTATGCGCGCACAAGCTACATCAATCGTTTGCGCCGGAGAAACCGATCATGATATCCGTTTCGACCGAATCCGCTAGCTTCCGAATTTTACTGGCTGAGTCACCGAACGAGCAACTAACGCACTCTGCTTCGGTTTCTTTAGGAACCCTACTGCTCCTCGTCTCGCATCTTCTTCAAAAGATGGGAGCGTCCGAGTTTGGTCGGGCGCGACGAGAAAGTTGGAGTATGCACTTGGAGGTCATTCGGCTAGCGTGAACGTGGTTAGGTGGGGAGGTGGTGGTATTGAGGGCAAGGGTGCTTTGTATACCGCTTCTAGTGACCGAACGATACGCATCTGGGATCCGAACGGTGTAAGCGCCCTTGCCTTCTCATCTCACCTCCGCATCTGCACCACCCATTCAACTGGCCCGATATTATATGGTCTGACAACCTTGGATGATTGCAGGGTAAACTTTTGCATACTCTAAAGGATCACGCCCATTGGGTTACGACGCTCACCTTGAATTCTGATTTCGTGCTCCGAACCGGTCCTTTCGATCATAGCTCCAAAATACCTTCTTCGGATGAAGAAGCTCGATCTCTCGCGCTCAAACGATACAATGCCCTCGTTTCTAATTCGGGAGAACTACTTATCTCGGGGTCGGACGATCACACGCTCTTTTTGTGGTCGCTGCCTTCACGGACAACCTCGGCTGAGGCGTCTGAGTTTGCAGTGGAGAAGGGCGGAAAGCTGAGGCCGTTGGCAAGGTTGACGGGCCACCAGAGGCAGGTCGCGCATGTCGCATTCAGTCCTGATGGACGATGGGCTGCGAGTGCGAGCTGGGATAGCAGTGTGCGATTGTGGGATGGCAAGACGGGCAAATTCGTTGCGACGTTGAGAGGGCACGTTGCTGCCGTGTATAGATTGGCGTGGAGCGCGGATTCGAGATTATTGGTCAGCGCGAGTAAGGATAGCACGCTCAAGGTTTGTTTCTATTCACGATTCTGTCTTTCTTCTCTATCAGTTTTTTCTTTGGAGGCTCACACGGAGATAGGTCTGGGATTTGAAGACCTATAAACTCAAGACCGATTTACCGGGTCATACCGATGAAGTGTATTGCGTCGACTTTGTGGCTGATAAGGTCGCAAGTGGGGGCAGAGATCGGACGTTGAAAATGTGAGTCTCAGACATCTTCTTTCCCATCGTCGACCATCCTCATGGTTCTTGTACCTGCAGTTGGAAGAATTAGATGCCGGGAGATCGAGAAACCAGCGTTTCTCACATGTACGTATTCCTCCCTCACATTCTGATCGTCCGGATGATCGACCTGCACGCCATGGTATTCACGTAAAATTTGATTTGGCAGGGTTTTTTGTACATGGATCAGACGTACGGTAGCGCATGTCAAGTAGAAGTCAAGGGCGCGGAGACGTACCTCAATGGACCGGGCGTCAGTTTCGCCTGATTCCGTTCATCGTCGCGCTATCTGTCATTGGACAACAGTCTTGGGTATGTATACGTATCAGCGGAGTGCCGCCAGTGCCGCACAACCACCTGCTGCAGGTTGACCGGAACGATGTCCCTCCCTCACTTTCCTACTCAACGACTCCGACTAACTCAAACAAACGGCCGAATCCGTGACCGACATCCTTTTGAGGGGAGGCAATGAACTTTGCGTTTGCAGGCGTAATCTTGTCTTTCTCAAGTTCAGCCGGTTCCAGAAGCAAGGTCGAAGGCTTCGCTTGGGACGAAAGCGTATGAGAAGCGATCTTCGTAGTCTGCTTTAGGCGGTTGGATGTGTGGTTTCGACATGCGGGTCTTCCACCCAGCGTTTGAAAACTTCAGCCCATGGCACAGAGAACCCCGCGAACGAGGAGAAGGCGGGGGCGCACAACTTCCTGGTGTGCTTTGCTGTGCTTACTACGACAACGATAAAGTATATCAGGATGCGGTTACGCCATCTCTTACAACCCTCCTAGGAGATTACAACTTCGTGGGATTGAGAAATCCAGACGGGACATCTGCGGATGGGGTTACGACCTATTCTTCTGCGCGAACGGATACGCAAACGCCTCTCCTCTTCGAACCGAAGAACGAGATAAGCGCTAGGGGCGCTGACGCCACCCACTGGGTTGCATTATTGTATCGAAAGTGTTGGCTGTACGAGGAGGTACCCCGGCTGTTTCTTGCGTTGGGCATTTGCTGAATGTAACATCCCTCATTCTTGCTCATCAGGGCGGCATCAGTAAAACGGTCAAGTTGCTGTAGCACTGGGCCAGAACCGTCAATCGTTGTGGTGCTGGGGCGGGCGCTCAAGGGTCTTTCGAATGACCCTCGTACTGTGGATGTTTGCTTCGTGCTGGAATGCTGGGGCACTGCGGTGTTTGTTTTCGTCTGCTGGAACGGAGCCACCCGGAAGTTGCCGACGCCAGAGAATTTGAACTTAGCCAAATGCGACGCGTCCATTTCATTCCGTCCCACCAAGTCCCCCAAGATACAGACACCTATATGCTCGCGCTCAAGAGTCACATCCCTCGGCGATTCCAGAGGTCAAGATCCTTGCTCTTTCATATCACATCGCGGCCGTGCCTCTGCCAGGGTCATCACACCTTGAGAGTTGACAACGTTGAGGGTTCGTTCGAGCGTCAAATGTGCGCGTCTCAACTTCTTACTCCATTTGTTGTGCTGACTATCTACGGACAGACTATTTATTCTGCAGGTTATATAGCTGGGTTGGTGTTCGGTGTCTACGACCCATTCCCTACCCTGGGCCCACTGCCGACGCACCGACCGCCCCTCAAATATGTGTGCTCGCCTCGAGCACCATTAGATCTTTCTCGTTCTCAAACAATGACCCCTCCGATGGAATTGCGGCCCTCAGAATCAAGCAAAAACAACTAAGTTGGATAGTATATTGCTTAGCTATCTCGTGTAGTGCTACATCCTTTTGTCGACATTGTTATCACGTTTTACAAGTAATAAAATTATTTCTTAATTATATCGCAACAAATCGCGCGCGTCTGGGCATCACGTCGTTACTACAAGATAATATTCAAGCTCCTGTGGTGCTATGTAAAGGTGTAGTGCTGTGATCATGCTGTGGACGAGGGGGGTGTGTCTGTAAGGATCGGTGCTGGCCGCGTGCGATCACCACAGCGTCCACAGCAGTTAGACGGTTTTGCTGATGCATTGTTTACCTATCTCTGTTTTCGTCCTCGGGCCTGCTGCTGAGGATCGTTCACTTTAAGCCGTTGTTCGCTCCCCAAGGACCCCTCGGCAAACGCCGACTAACCTCTGCTAGACCCGACATTCCTGCAACCTTAAAACAGCGCCGAGTTGTTCCATGATGGCCCCTCTTTCTCCCTGATAATCGACCTGGGCGGCCAGGAGCGTGGCTCTCAAGAATGATACTGTATCGACCCCAGGCCCACGTTCCCGGGTGGCTCCAGTAGCTGTGGACCGTAGAGTCCTGTCGTGATCACGAATTGCCATATTTTCCTTCGTCGGCGGACATCTGGTGACCTAGATCTCGCTCTGACTACTCGTTCACGGACATTTCTCCTCGGCTAGATCATTCATCGCCGTCTTACCCGATCGCCACCACCCGTTGTGTCTGGATCTTCGCCACACCGATGTACACCTTTGTACGTTATTTGAATGGGTCCTAATCTCCACCTATTCAGCGAGCCCCACCTTCCGTGAATTTCCTGCATCCAGGTCGTGGAGAGATCACGGGTATCGCGCCGCTAGCTCCTAGAACGATAGCGATAAAAATGTTGGAAATTGGTCCCAACACGCGTCCCATGATTCAACTATAGATTGTGTCAAGGAATGATCCACGAAAATGCTAGCTCGTTGGGGACGTGGATTCCACTGCACGAGCGTCAGCTTCGAAGATATATAAGTACTCAATATGGGACCCATCTCAC
>MU118200.1:3151-34361 GCA_014904855.1 Thelephora ganbajun | reverse complement strand
TATGGTTGCCCCCTCATTGGCGGTCGTCGGGTGCGAATAGGACGTGGAGTGGGTGGTTTCTTGCGTTGTTGCATGGTACGCTGCCAGAGGCTGTCATTCTGGAGTTGGAGAAGTGACTCGCGATCGGCATTTCCCTTTCTCTCTCCCACATCTCTCTCATCCCCTTTCTGTCTTCCGCTATCTACTGCGTCTCGTCCGAATATCGGACAGTGGCGTCGATTGTGGTAGCCATGTATTTTTCAGATCTCTACTAGCACTTGTCTGTACGTCACTAGCTCGCACCGTTTCAATGTACTACGAGAATGTTCTGGCTTCTCGGATGCCCAGATAAATTGCACGGGGAACCTTCTGGAATTTGCCATCGAATTCCCAACGAGTGGTGAGGCCTACCAAAAAGTCCCGTGAAGTTGGCTGACGGGGAATGATGGGCACAGACAACACGTCATGTGGCCTCTGTTCCTCAGATTCCGTGTATATCCTCGGGACAGATGAGGGCGGTTGAGTTGTGGTGATAATCTTGTTCATAGTAGGAACACATCATTGGTGGTCAGGGCATTGATGTTCGATAACAATACACGAGACCTCCTGACAGGAGAAAGACCAGAAATGAGGTGCGTCGAGTCCAAGTGAGAGGGATTAGATTCCAGCGAGGCATTTTGAGTTTGGGTGAGGACATTGAGGCGACCGGGGGGTGTATGGATGGCGTACACATCCAGCGGGAACGACATGTGCACGGGGGCGATCCAGGTTTCAGGCGCTTTCGTGCCTTCTTTGTTGGACGCTGGAAGCCATGTCAGCGCATTCTCGAAACCAGGTAGGCGTTGAAATAGCCTCTGCCTCAGCCTGCTATTCGAGTTCCTGAGGTGCAGCGCCCGCAAGACCACTGCTGGCTGCGGTCCGGCATACCTGAAGCCGTCCATCCGATAAGTCTTCGAAATGCTTGTTGAACTCAGCTCCGGTTCCACAAGGGTTCGTGCGAGACCACCCACGCTCAGACACACCCCTGAGTGCGGTGAACATGATAGTAGGAAAACGATGATATTGTGAGGCGCACCGTGTGATCTTTGCCTGCGAGAGACGGAAGCACTTCCCCTTGGGAAGCTTTTTTGCATGCACGCTGGCACGATCCTCTCCCGGTGTCGTACATAGGAATGACCTGTGTAATTGTTTAACGGGATTTCAAAGATCCCCAGCAAGCCTATACCTAGGCGGACCCCTCTATGCTGGAGTATTCGTGGGTGTCGGCATGGTTCGCAGATCTTGTGGCTGCACAACGCGCACCTGAAGTGGTCCCAGACCGTTCGAGACAAGGAGTTCCTCATGGAGATGCGGTTAAGGAACCTCGAACCCGAAGAGACCAGGGGAAAAGCAGTAAAGAAAAAGGAAGAGCAGGAGCAGGAAGAACAGCTTTTGCTGTAGCATATATGCGCGCATAACTAATACTGGTATTACTATGGACACGCGCACTATTATGGTCTCGGATGTAGACTTGCCTGAACACCTATGCAAAGAGTGATATATAACAGCCACTCTGCTCACGCCTTCGAGAATTCTGGGGCCCGTCTTTTGACGTGATTCAAGAATCTAACGTTTCGAAGACTTCTTTGAAAACTTCATAGGTGGTTTTCCTCGTCCGCCCGGCTGGGTAAACAGCAAAGGTGACCTCTTTGAACCAACCGACGAACTCTTCATCGAACAGGGTGGCTTTCGCCTCTTCAGCGACTTGACGCGGCGGACAACCGTACATGCCGCATCTCATGACACCTACACTCAGACCAATCACGAGTCTCACGTCGCATTCGAAGGGGACTGGCACGTACCCAGGACCAGCACTTGTTCCCCATTATGCGCCGCCACCCGGTAAGCCAGCCCGACCTTCTCCCCGAGATCGCGAGGGCCCGAGCTGTTCAAGAACCTGCCATCCAAGACTTCGGGAAGTCGAAGAACGGTGACCAATCATCCTTGTTCGAAAGTGAGAGTTGACAAACGTGGAAGGTCGAACCCGCGGATGCATCCGGAACGGCAGTGATGACTTCAGGCGTGCGAGATCGTGTCTTCGGCGACGGTGTGTAGTTCGTCCACGCTTCAAGCTTCAATGCAGAGAATGCAAAGGTAGTGATTTCTGTCCTGCCGCCCTGCGGAGGATCCCTAGGATCGTGTGTTGGTTTATTGGGTGTCCCTGATCATGTGATGTAGGAATAATTGTCAGGACCTCGCTGCTACGGCTTGTTTAGTCAATGCTCTCGTCGTCTTCCATGGCAGGCTGAGGCAGGTCAATTCCTTATCTTCTTGTGTTGTGACTTCGGCACATATACCAGGGACAAGTAACCCGACAATCAGAGGCACCGCAGTGAAGGGCCAGAAAGAAACATTTGGCCGGGTCACACATATGGCTTGTTTTGACTAGAGGTTCTCCAAGCGGTCGCTTATGGGCAAGCCAATAACCAACTCCAGAAATTTCCCCATGCAATTTATCTACGCATCCGGGAAGTCAGAACATTCTCGTAGTACATTGAAACGGTGTGGGCTGGTGACATAGAGATAAGTGCTAGTAGAGATCCGAAAAATACATGGTTACCACAATTGACGTTACTGTCCAAAGTGCGAACGAGACAAGGGATGTGCGAGATGTGAGAAAGAGGAAGGGGAATGTTGATCGTGAGTCACTCTTCCAACTCCAGAATGACAGCCTCCGGTAGTGTACCATGCAACAACCCAAGAAACCGCCCACCCCACGCCCTATTCGCACTCGACGATTGCCAATGAGGGGGCAACCATAAGAGTCGCTTCCCACTGAAATCGAGTATCCACCTATCATTCACAACCTGGTAGCCACGAGAGGATAACCAAGGGAGCGTATTTTGTGGTTGCCCAATTGGTTCTAGATGCTCCAGCTTGATGATGCCGGATTTGTTATCCTTGACAATTGTCAACCCGTTTGCTTCGCCGCGATCCGTAATATACCAGACTTGGCGTCCGTCAGAAGTGAACCAGGGGCGTCCGTCACCTCCCCCACGCATGGACACGGATCCAAGAAGCTGTCCGGTAGGCACATCGTGTAGGTACAAACAGGGAGGGTTACCATATATAGGTCCCTCCACGATGGCAATGCTGTGGAGGTCGGGGGATATCGATGCAAATCGCAAGATGCGTAAGTTGGAAAACATTCCTGGACAACTGAACGTTGCCGTCTGAATAACGTTCGCCTTCGGGTTGAGAACATGGTTCACTGTAGGCAGGTTCCAAGTAACAACCTTTTCGTGACCAACGGCAACGAGGGTGTTCCCAGTCACCCTCTGACCATAAATCTCCGTACCTGCGTCGATAATCGACAGCGGGTTACCAGACTCGAGGCCGAGAACAGTGGTGGTCTTGTCCTCGAACCGTGTGACCGCCGCCAACATTTCATCCGGGGAGAATTCCAAAATGAACCCCTGGTGGGCCTGCTCGCGGGAGAAGGACGTGGGTGGGTCCATTGGATGCCATAGCTGAAGTATCGAACTACCGCACACGAAGACCGATTCTCCATTTGGGGAGATAAATAGCCCGGGAACCTCGATCTCGCAACTAAGCTTCCGATGAAGGGTATAGCCAGCGGAAGACTCCTTCCAGAGATAAATTTGCTGGGATTCTCCATACATGAAGAAACGGCCATCAGGGGAGAAGGAAAACCCATGGCTGTGCCAGTTAAATTCTTCGTTCAGGAGAAGTTTGGAATGGTGAGCGTCCCATACAAGAATTCGCCCTGAATTCAAATGGGTGATGACGAGCCGGGAGAGGGTAGGGTGGAACGAATATGGATGTGAGTCGTGGGGAAGGTTGTCTGGGAGAGGCAGGGACTCGATCTCTGCCGGTGTGTTTCCTGATGCGAACCCGACTTCCCACGTGGTGATGGACCCTGAGTTCATGGTAGCAAATCGAAGACATTCGCCATGGGTCCAGATATTGCCTACAACCTTGCCTTTGATCGAATGGGAGTATATGTCTGTGCCGGAGTGGACATCGTAGGTGCAGATGGTGAAATCGTCTGGCCAACGGACCCGGAATAAGGCCCCAAACATTGTTCCACACGCAGAATATGTGATCGAAAAGCAGTGTGTGCCGATGTCCCACAAGTCCTCCACGGAGATGGCACTGACCTGGGCACCCGTCTGAAGGTCCCAACTAGTAAATGCCGTCGACTCGGAGTGGAAGCACACTAGCTGGCGAGCATCCGGAGAGAAAACGAGGTCTAGCGTTTGGCCCGATTCAAGGGTGGTGAGTCGCTTGAGAGTCGCCGCATCCACAATTTCTGTTCTGCATCCGCCGTTGGAAATAGCGATGAACCTCCCGCATGGTGACCACGCAGCGGACTCAGAAGAATATTTCATGGTCACAACGGCTGGATCCCATGAGACCGGTAGCCCGCGCACAATCCTTGTCAACGGATTGGCGTGTCGCCCATACAGTTTCCGCACCATCGACGTTTGAGGGGACACAGGAAGAGCCGAATGGTAGATGTGCGGGGCAGATTCGTCGATGACTCCCAAGAACTCCGTTGCAAAACGGGAGCAGTCTTTGGCCAGTTCGCGAGTCGCTGACACCTGCATCCAGTCTCAGCAAACTTTGGCAAGATACCGAACATAAAATCTGACACACCTCCAGCCACTTTGTAACCAAATCCAATGCGTCAATCGCCTCCCTTGCAGCACCGAGGACGCTAAGCACCTCCAACCAGAACACGAACTTGTTCTCCAGGAATCGACGGAGGGCAGAAGTGATGTTGGGTGTTCGGACCATGTGTTCATCAACGAGGTGCTTGTGCCACGACTTGCAGGCATATTGCAAAGCAGAGTCGATGTATCGCTCGATCCTCTCACGCAGGTCGGGGACTTCAGAGTTTGCAGCGGCATCGGGGAGCTTGCACATATTCTTCTCGAGTGTCTGATTCATCAGGTTGAGGCAGCCGACCAGGAGTTCCATGTGGTGATTGCGAGAGGAAATCTGAAATCTCTGGTCAATGCACCTGGTTGGGTCGATGATGAAGTCGGGGAAGGATTTATGAAATGGTTGAACCGGAGAATCGACGCCCTCCTGGAAGATAAGGAGCGAGTGGATTAATGAAAGTCGGAGGAATACGTCTTTTGCACTGATGCCCAACAGGGTGGCGATCGTGAATGGAGAGAGGGGGTTTGCAGCGAGTATAGCAGCGGCAAGGACAGAACGGGTCTTGTGATCGTCCTCTGGGTCATCGTCGCCGAAAGCCTCCTGAAGGATTGACGTGTAGAGCGAATCCAGGGTTACGTTCGCTTTGGATTTGGTCTTCCCCTCACAAGCACTACCCCCTAGTGACCGTAGAAGGCGATCCAACTGGTCCTTGGGGTCGTTGTTCCTGTGATCGGTGAACCTGACTATTGTCACGGCATAGGCGAACAATCCTGTCGCCCGTTCACAGAGGAGGTCCAACTGTTCTTCCGTTGGCCACTCGTCCAGCCCATGCCGACGGCGAGTGAGTTCAAGGAAACCCCGTTTGAAGAATAGTCGTATGTTGCTGTCAGCTTGACTTGACTCGACCTTGCGGAGGACGAACGCGTCGGCCGCCTTTGCATACAGCGGGACTCGAAAGCCTTCTGGGATCCGGGGCTCCGGACGACCAGTAAGGATGAACTTGACCTTGGGGATCCAGGATACAAGCCGCCCAAGGATGGACAGGATCGCTGAAGCGGGTTCCTCGTCCTCGCATTCGTCCAAACCGTCGATCACAATCACCGTCGAAATGTCGGATTCCTCGAGGGGCCAGATGATCAATCTTCTCATCTGGGTGTACAGGGACCCGTCGACGAGTTCTGGGTTCGACTGGACCAGTGGGACAAAGATCGATCGAAACTCGGGATATTTGCGTGCGAGTTGAACAGCCAGGGTTGGGAAAATGAAGCGGAGGCTTCTCCGATCTTGGAAGTCTCGCGAACAAAAGAACGACGCCCCGAGCTGCCCGTCCGCGAAAACCCTCTCAGCGATCGTCTGCGCAATGGTGCTCTTTCCCGTCCCGGCTGGCCCATTCAACCAGTAGACAGGGGGCTTGTCGAAGTCACGTGTCCAGAGCTCGATCTCGTCCAAAACAGCTGTACGAGTTCCCTTGAGGCAACTTCTGCGGTCGCCGTAGCGATACTCAGCTCCCTGTGCACAGCGGAAATTGTTGAGGACAGATGCATCAGCTGTTGGAGGATCGTGTCAAGCGACCGTCAACGAAAACGGAAGACGTTCTGACCTGGATTCTGCCGAGAGAGGTTATTCCATTTACTTTGGCGCAAGAGAGGGTCACTCACTATTAGCTTGTATGATTGCTCGCGCGTCGCCATTTGATGCGTCATCTGTCGTCCTTGTCAACACCGACAAGGGTACCAGAGTCATGAACAAACCTGGTAATCGGAGATAGTCTCCCGTATATCTTCGAGGAGCTCGGAAACCTCTTCGCCGTCTTGAACATGGTCAGCAAGTCGCTGCAGTATAGACTTCTCGGACAGAGACCGCAGTTGTCCTTCGATGCCCCTGAACTTGCTGGGAGGAACTTAGCGCCGAGCCTCGGGATGGAATAGTGACTTACCGTATCAGTTCACTCCGGCGCCTCTGTTCTACCACGTTGCCTGGAAGCATTACAAAATGCGCTTCCAGTGCTCCTATACGTGAGAGGAGATCTGCAATCTTGTTTCCGACAGTAGCGGTTTTCTGCAGGTGGGCTGGTCAAAGAAGAATCCTAAGCAGAGAATCGCGGGCGAACTTTGTAATTAGTATAAACGACGGAGGTGGTCCCTAGGACGGCTTTGAGAGGGCCGAATCCCCCCGCCAGCCTCTGTGAAACATCAACGGGAATTGCGGCAGCCTTAGGCGCCGCGTCCTTCACATCTCTTTCGACAACTAATAGAGATCAATGGAAGCTAGGATGCCACCGGGGCACCGACACTCACCGCTAGATCCCCTCGACTGGACAGTGTCTTTACCGATATGATCGTGTTCTCGTTCGCGTGGCACTATCAGGATCATGGGTATCGGTCCCGTCAGCTGTATTAGAACGTACCCACGTGTAATACCGTCCTCACGTCCGTGAATTGAGGTTGAAGCATCCAACGCGTGAAGTCGTCGATCCTCACTCACGCCTCGAAATACAGCTCGAGAACCCCTGCCATTGTTCGCACCTGCTGCAGTGGCCGCATCAGCCCCATCGGTTGCTCGGTTTCGCTGGATGGAACACACCTTTAGGTCCAATGTTCGAGGCCAGATCTGTGCTGATGCCGAGGGTAGAGGTCCCCAAGGATGTTGGCTGTTGAGAAGGTTGGCGAGGCTTCTTAGGCCTTTTGGATCGTGGGGGCATTCTAGGACGAGATGGGCAAGGTGAAATCTCTATGGCGCCAAACTCCCATGCCTCGCGGCCGGCTGGTATGATGCCGTTTGTTGGCTATGTCACATAATTCCATCGAATTCAGATGACTTCTCAGTGCGGGTGATGGGCTGAGGCGTTTGGTAGCCGAAACTTGAATGACGCATTTTGCACTTTCAAAGAATTCGGCTGGAGGCCCCTTGTTGAAGCCTTGAATCTTCTGGGGGGAGATTCAGAAGATGACGAGGGGTGGGCGTGACCGGCGCCTGTTCGTACACGCGTCGCATGAGAATATTTCTGAAAACCTGACCACGCACCGCGAACGGCTATGAGGCACACTATATATATACCCATCCCCTACTTCTGTTCCACGTAACCCTACACCTTTTACCCTCGAATCCAGCACCCAGTGACATTCACCATTATCGACGTGAGGCGACAGCCAAACGGACTTCAAGTTGGGTAATCGTTTCGGCCAACTATCCAGAGGTCGTGTTGAGTGAACGGCCCTCGCACCACTTAGTTCGTTGTGTTCGAGGGAAAGGACACCGTCCACCTAGTGCTTCAAGCTTCAAGCACGAACGTAATTTTCTCTGACTTTGTTTGCGCGAGGCATGCTATGACAAAATAGTTGCCCATCTCCGGGTCCCCGCTAGGGTTCAGGTCCTTCCTCACACTGCCTGTGTACCGCACCGTTTCCCTCCAGCTACTTACCTCGAGTCTTGACGATAGATACAAATTCCCAACAGCCGAAAGAGCGGGACGGTGCTCTCTCAAAGTTGGATTCAGCCACCGATCAAGAGTACCCGTTTGGCAAAGATTTCGAGTATCACACCGACCAAAGCTGCTTTTGGCTCTGTTGGTACTCTTACGATGACCAGGGTACGTTTCCTCTTCTCCTGCAATGATTTGCCACAGGTTCACACGTAGCCAGAATTCAATGGCTAACGCACTAAGTTGCACCAGACTTGGGTTATCCCGTGCAACATGGTCCACGAAAGGAGAGCGCGAAGGCGTCGACATCTGAGTGGCTCGGAATCAAGGACAGTCTACCAATCATCCATTCACCCGAGATCCTAAAGTCGGGAGTATCAATCCATGCCCCTCGCCGGGCGATTAGTATCCATCATCGTTTTCAGGGAGAACAGAGTTCAGCATGGATGACCACAGTGTCAACCATGAGGCCACGTAAACGTCTCCTCCGCGTCGCTGATAACACTGGCGCAGTGGAGGGTTTTATGACAGCATACACGAAACCAGAATGCACATAGAGCATACGGAGGTTAACGGCTTCGACGTTTGCTGACGGAGGGTATACAGGGATCGCCACCTCCACCCTCTTGTGTTGCGATTCCAAAGCATGTACCAAGGATACTTAAACAGCCTTGAGAATTAACAGTGTCGTGGGGAAGAGCCAGAAAGAAATGTTCGTGGTCTCCATGGTGCTGGATTACATCGTCTGTCTTGGGTGACGGCGAGTCTTGGGTGATCTGGTGGTCAGCTCCAGAAATTTCGCGCGGGGTTCAACTCGACATCTAGAAGTGGGCCGGAACACTCCCATGGCAATCGCGTATGACACATTAAAGCGGTGAGCTCCAGATACAATTGGGCGTTATTTTTAAGTACTAATAGAGATCGGAAGGATGCGTGGCTACTACTAGATGAGACTGATGTCCGAAATTTGAACGAAAATACAAAGGGGATATATGTGAGAGATGTATGAAAAGATCCATCACAAATCACTCCTCCAACTCCAGAATGACAGGCTCTGGTAGTTTCCGATCCAGTAACACAAGAAACCGTCCACTCCACGTCATATCCCACCAACTCGGCCGCCAACTGGGAGGTAGCCATAAGCGCTGTTTTCCGCTGGGGCTGAGCACCCACCCGCCATCTATAACTTTGTAGCCGCGAGAAGGGCGCCAAGGGAACCAACTTGGTGGACCAATACTTGACTCTAGACGCTCCACCCGGATGGTGTCGGATTCACTGTCCTCGATGATTTTCCACCCATTCAGGTTCATCCCGCCTGAGACAGACCAGACTTCGCGCCCGTCTGGACTGAAAAAAATATTGGTCTGAAGGTCTACGCGGTCGGAGGCAAGGCGCTGCCCGGTAGGCACGTCGTAAAGGCGAAATGAGTAATAGTCGCCATAATCGTCACCACGTTTGTACACTGCAATAGCGATGCGGCGCAAATCGGGGGACACAGATACCGGCGTTATTCCGCTAACGATCGGAAAATTGAGGGTTGTGGTCAGAACACTGTCTCCGACGTCCCCCCTGGGGTTGAGAACACCGTTCCCCGCAGGGAAGTTCCAAGTGACAATCTTTCCCTCGCCAACGACAACGATGACACTCCCAGCAACTCCCACGGCATAGACCCTCGTACCCGTGTCAATCGTCAGTCGTGGGATACCAGACTTGAGGTCCAGGACCGTAACCGTCTTGTCCCCCACCCGTGCGACCGCTGCCAGCGCTTCATCTGGGGAGAGTCCCAGAATGAACCGACCCTGGTTCCTCTGGACGGTCGGGGTTGAAACGTCGGAGAGGGAGGTGATGGAATCTGCTATACGCCATAGCAGAATTGTCGACCCATCCAACGCGATGATAGACTCTCCGTTTGGGGAGAGAAGTACTTTATTGAAAACCCCAGTACTCGATGTCAGCGTTTGATGAAGGGTATAGCCGGTGGGAGACTCCTTCCAGAGGTGTATTCCTAGACTCGTTGTTCTATGTGGATCCGTTGTTCCATATACGAGGAGGCGACCATCAGAGGAGAAGGACATCGACCTAACCATGTAGCGGTTGAAATCCGTGGATTCTAGGAGGAATTTGGAATCTTGAACATCCCATACGGCAATCGAATCTTCAGTGGTGAAGGTAAGTCGGGAGGAGGTATGGTGGAATTGAAATACTTGTGAGGAGTGGAAGTCACCCGGGATAGGCGGAGATTCAACCCGCGTTGGCGTGTGTACTGAGGCAAACCTGACTTCCCATGCGACGATAGACCCTGAGTCGATCGTAGCGAATCGAAGACATTCGCCATGAGTCCAAATCTCTGGTAGGGTTTGTCCTTCAGCTGAGTGAGAGTATATGTGTGTGCCGAAGAGAACATTGCAGATAAATATGGTAAAAGTGGATCCGCCATAGAATAAACCCGCAATCATCGTTCCACACGTAGAATATGTAACTGAGGCGCAATCTATGAAGCCCCTAGGTAGCTCCAGGGCGATGGAACTGACCAGACCACCAGTTTGAAGGTCCCAGCTAATAACTTCCATTGGAGGGCCACCATACCATGTCAACAAGCGAGTATTCGGGGAGAAAACGAGCCATAAAGTCTGAAACGCTGGGGGATAAAAGGTGGTAACTCGCTTGAGAGTCACTGCATCCAAAACTTCTATAACTTTTCCCAACGAAATCGCGATGAACCTACTGCACGGCGACCACACAGTAGCCCTAATCGGATGGGGAAACCCCGCGACTGTGGTACTTGACTCCCATGAATTCGGTAGCCCACGCACAATCCTTGCCAACGGACGAGCGTGTGGTTCGTACATGCTCCGCACAATCGACTGACGGGGGCATAGTGGGAGAGCCGAGTGGTAGATATGTGTGGAGGATGTACTGATGACCTCGAAGAATCCCATCGCGAAACGGAAGCAGTCGTTGACCAGGTCAAGAGTTGGCGACGCCTGGGTCCATTCCCGGTCAATCTAGCAGGTCATCAAGTGCAGAAACTCGACACACCTCCAACCATTTTGCGGTCACGTCCAATGCATCGACTGCCTCCCTCGCGACACCGAGGATGCTAAGCACTTCCAGCCAGAACAAAAACTTCTTCTCCAGGAACCGACGGAGAGCGGAAGTGATTGCGGGTGTACGGACGGCGTGCCCATCGACCAGGTGTTTGTGCCACGACTTGCAGGCATATCGCAGAGCGGGGTTGAGATATCGCTCGGTCCTCTCGCGTGGGTCACCAACCTCGCGGTTGGCAACGGCATCCGGGAGGTTACACATATTCTTCTCGAGCGTTTGATTCATCAACTCAAGACAGCCGGCCAAGAGTTCCCGATGATGGCTGGGAGGAGAAACGTGGAACCTTTCGTTGGTGCACCTGGTCGGATCGACGATGAAGTCAGGAAAGGATTTGTGAAAGGGCCGAGCCGGGGAATCGACGCCCTCCTGGAAGATAAGGAGCGAGTGGATTGGTGAAAGTCGAAGGAATACGTCTTTGACACCGAAGCCCAACAAGGTAGCGATCGCAGATGGAGAGAGCGGGTTTGCAGCAAGTATAACGGCGGCAAGGACAGAACGGGTCTTGTGGTAGTCCTCCGGGTCATCGTCGCTGAATGCCTCCTGAAGGATCGATATGTAGAGCGAATCCAGGGTTGCGTTCGCCTTGAGCCTGGTCTTCCCCTCACGAGCACTACTCTCTGGTGACCGTAGAAGACGATCCAGCTGCCCCTTGGGATCGTTGTTCCGGTGATCGATGAACTGGATAGTTGCCGCAGCATAGACAAACAGCCCTGCCGCCCGTTCACAGAGGAGATCCAACTGTTCTCTCGTTGGCCAGTCGTCTAGTTCCTGTTGACGGCGGGCAAGTCCAAGGAAACTCTGTTTGAAGAATAGTCGAATGTCGTTGCTAACGAGGCTCGGTTCGACGTTGTGGAGGACGAACACGTCCGTCGCTTCTGCCAACAGAGGGAGACGGAAGCCTTCTCGAATCCGTGGCTCCGGCCGACCGGTAACGAAGAACTTGACCTTGGGGATCTGGGATACAATTTGGCCGAGGACAGACAGGATTGCCGAAGCGGGTTCCTCGTCTTTGCATTCGTCCAAAGCATCGATGACGATCACCGTCGATATGTCAGATTCCTTCAGAGGCCGAACGATCAACTTGTCCATCTGGTTGTACAGGGATTCGTGGGCGATCTCTGGATCCGACTGGACCAGGGGGACAAAGATCGATCGGAATTCGGCGTAGTTGCGTGCGAGCTGAACGGCGACGGTAAGGAAGATGATCTTGAGGTTCCTCCGGTCCTCGAAGTCTCGCGAACAGAAGAACGAGGCCCCGAGTTGTCCATCGGCAAAAATCCTCTCTGCGACTGTCTGTGCGATGGCGCTCTTCCCTGTCCCAGCCAATCCGTTCAACCAGTAGACGGAGGGCTTATGAAAGTCTCTTGCCCAGAGTTCAATCTCGTTCAAAACCGCTCCACGTGTTCCTTTGAGACAACGTTTACGATCACCGTGTCGGTACTCGGCCCCTTTTGCACTGGGGAAAGTGTTGAGGACAGCCGCTTCAACTATCGGAGGCTCGCGTCAGGCATGCGTCATCGAAAACGAAAGATTTTCTAACCCGGTTTCTGCAGAGAGGTTACTTCATTCTCCCGGACGCAAAAGGAGAACACTCACCACTAGTTTGCGCCGTCGATCGTAGATTTCATTTTGTTGCACCACCTGTTGTCCCTGTCAACATCGACAAGGATCCCAGGGTCACGAACAAACCTGGTAATCGAAGATGGTCTCCCGTAGATCTTCGAGGAGCCAGTAAACCTCTTGGCTGCATTGAGCATGCTCAGCAAGCTGCCCTGGCTCCAGCTTGTCAGATAGAGACCGTAGTTGTCCTTCGATGCGTCCGAACTCGCTGGGAGGATCTCAGCACCGAGTCTAAAGAGGGAATAACGACGTACCGTATCAGTTTATCCCTGCGCCTTTGCTCCTCCACGTCATCTGGGCGCGAATAGAAATGTTCTTCCAATGTGACTATACGTGAGAGGAGGACTTCAACCTTGTTCCCGATGGCGACGGTTTCCTGTCCATGGGTTCGTCAAAGAAAAATCTCGGGCAGGGGGTCATAAACAAACTTGATGGTCAGCATAAACGGCGGCGATGGTCCTCAGAACGCCTTTGAGAGGCCCGAGAGGTCCGGATTCACCTGGTGGCTCCTTTGGGACAGAGAGAGTGGTGGTAGTCGTGAGTGCAGTATTCTCGTATTCTCTCTCCGGAACTGGTGGGTGTCAACAGAAGGCGAATGACACGATGATATCGACACGTACCCTCCGACACCCTGGCTTGTCCGCCTCCACTCCCTCCTTCTATAGTGTCAGTTGGGTTCTCTCCTGACGGAGAGAGGTATAGAGATATGCATGAGTACCAGTCCTAATCGCGAAGATTAGAATCACTCACCCGTAGGATCGCTTCCGTGTTCAGTGCTTCCAACCGCAATGCCAGACGTCGAAGCCTCTAGCGCAGGAAGCCCTTTATCTTCACCGCTATTGTCCTGAGATGCGATTCGTGAACCTCCGTTGCTCCTCTCGTCTAGTGCAACCATCAAGTCATGCTGATCTACTTCTGGGTCGTGATGGGGATGAATCTGCTCACCATCGGGGCCAATGCCCAGCTCTGCTTGGAATCCGAGTGGTCTGGCGGGATTGTTGGCAGGGATTCCAGGGAAGATGTGTTTTGGGGAAGGTTTGGATGATTTCTTGGGCTTTTTGCCGAAGAGGCGCTTCATCTGAGTTCTAATGGCAAGAAGGAAACCAAAGTGACATTGGACCCACAAGTCACCAAGAGAATATACAGTCGCTCCGTCACACATTCCAAATGCTCCCATGAAATCTGAAGCGATTCTACAAAGGTACACCAACCATAGAAATGCATCTACGTGTTCCTATAAGCATCGTCTCCCATGCTGCCGGACCTCAGTGCTCTCATTGGTTTCTTTTTGATCGTGTAACCCATCGCACAAGTCCGTCTGAACAGACCAAGTTCGGACCCTTGGTCTTGGCAAGCGACCACCACCTCCGACGCGTTCGAAACCTTCCTCGAACGTGACCACTTCTCGGGTTCACCTCGGTCTCGTTGAACTATCCCTTTGAACTCGCGGATCTCCCCCTCGGAGCACTGTCCTGCTCTTTCGGTCGTTGAGAATTTGTATCCATCGTCGAGACTCAAGACAAGCAGCTGCGAGAAAATGGTGTGGCACACAGGGAGTGTGAGTCGAAAAATCCGAACCCTAGTGGGGGACCCTAAGATGGACAGGCCATTTTGTCATGACACGCCAACGAACTAAGTGGTGCGACGTTCACCCAACACGACCTATGGACACTCGGCCGAAGCCTAAGTCCGTT
Organism: Thelephora ganbajun; assembly: GCA_014904855.1. Taxonomy (NCBI): domain Eukaryota; kingdom Fungi; phylum Basidiomycota; class Agaricomycetes; order Thelephorales; family Thelephoraceae; genus Thelephora; species Thelephora ganbajun. Next base: position 19,871 of record MU118200.1, on the reverse strand, counting down.
TGGCCGCCGCCTCACACACCGGTAATGGTGAACGTTACTGAGTGCTAGGTTCGAGGGAAAAATATGTAGGGTCCAAATATGCGACAGAAGTAGGGGTGGGTGTGTATATAGTATTCCTCATAGCCATCTATGGTATACGGTCAAGCTTATACGACGCGTGTGCGAACAGGTGCGGTTCCGCCTCCTGAGAAAAATCCAAGGTTGTAACAAGAGGTTTCCAGCCGAATCTTTCGGAAGTGCAAAGCGTGTTCGAGTTTCGGCTACCAAAAAACTCAGCACCCGTCGCCCACACAGAGAGGTCACATCTGAATGGCATTATAGCAGCCGGCCGCGAGGCATGGCAGTTTGGCGCCGGTGAGACTTCACCTTGTCCGTCTCGTCCTAGAATGCCGCCACGATCCAAAAAGTCTAAGAAACCTCGCCGACCTCCCGTTCAGCGGAACATCGCAACTGACGGAGCTGATACGACCACTGCGGCAGGTGTAGACAATGGGGGAGGCTCCCAGGCTGTATTTCGAGACGAGACTGAGGACCGACGACTTCACGCGTTGGGTGCTTCAGCCCCAACTCGTGGACAAGAAGATGATCGTGTCGGCAAAAACGCACATGACACTGTCCAGTCAATGGGATCTGGCGGTGAGTGTCGGTGCCCCGGTAGCATCCTAGCTTGCATTGATTTCTATTAGTTGTCGAGAGAGACGCGAAGGACGCGGCGCTTAGGGTTGCCACAAATCCCGTTGATACCTCACAGAGACCGGCGTGGGGATTCGGTCCCCTCAAAGCCGTCCTAGGGACCATCTCCGCCGCTTATACTGATCATCAAGTTCGCTTGCGATCCTCTGCTTAGAATTCTTCTTTGACTAACCCAGCTGTAGAAAGCCACCGCTGTTGGAAACAAGATCGCAGATCTCCTCTCACGTATAGAAGCGCCGGAAGCACGTTTTGCACCACTTCCGGGGAACGTGGCGGAACAGAGACGCCGGAGTGAACTGATACGGTATGTCGTTATTCCCTCCTGAGGTTCGGTGCTAAGTTCCTCCCAGCAAGTTCAGGGGCATCGAAAGACAACTGCGATCTCTGTCTGAGAGGTCTATGCTCCAGCGACTTGCTGACCACGTTCAAGACGAGGAAGAGGTTTCCGGGCTCATGGAAGATGTACAGGAGGTTATCTTTGATTACCAGGTTTGTTCACGACTCTAGTACCATTGTTGATGTTGACAAGCGGGACAGATGGCGCAACAAATGGCGATGTGCGAGCAAGCATGCAGACTCATAGTGAGTGCCCCCCTTTTGCGTCACGGTAAATGAAATAACCTCTCTCGGCAGAATCCAGGTCAGAACATCTTCCATTTTCGTTGATGGTCGCCTGACACGGTCCTCCAACAGCTGATGCGTCTGTCCTCAACAATTTCCGGTGTGCACAGGGAGCTGAGTATCGCCACGGCGACCGCAGAAGTTGCCTCAGGGGAACTCGTACAGCTGTTTTGGACGAGATCGAGCTCTGGACACGCGACTTCGACAAGCCCCCTATCTACTGGTTGAATGGGCTAGCTGGGACGGGAAAGAGCACCATTGCGCAGACGATCGCCGGGAGGGTTTTCGCGAATGGACAGCTCGGGGCGTCCTTCTTTTGCTCGCGAGACTTCCAAGATCGGAGAAGCCTCCGCTTCATTTTCCCCACCCTCGCCGTTCAGCTCGCACGCAAGTATCCCGAGTTTCGATCGATCTTTGTCCCGCTGGTCCAGTCGAACCCAGAAATCGTCGACCAGTCCCTGTACGCCCAGATGAGAAATTTGATCTACTGGCCCCTCGAGAGATCCAACATCTCGACGGTGATTGTAATCGATGGTTTGGACGAATGCGAAGACGAGGAACCCGCTCCAGCGATCCTGTCCCTCCTCGTGCTGTATGTATTCGCGATCCCGAAGGTCAAGTTCATCCTTACCGGTCGTCCGGAGCCCCGGATCCCAGAATGCCTTCGATTCCCGCGGTTTGCAAAGGTGGCCTACGCGTTCGTTCTCCGCAAGGTCGAGTCAAGTCAAGCTGACAGCGACATGCGAGTGTTCTTCAGACAGAGTTTCCTTGAACTCACTCGCCATCGATATGAACTAGACGAGTGGCCAACGGAAGAACAGCTGGATCTCCTCTGTGAACAGGTGGCAGGATCGTTCGCCTATGCCGTGGCAACGGTCAAGTTCGTTGATCACAGGAACAACGATCCCAAGGACCAGCTGGATCGTCTTCTACGATCATCAGGGGGTAGTGCTCGTGAAGGGAAGACCAAGTTCAAGGCGAACACAACCCTGGATTCGCTCTATATGTCAATCCTTCAGGAGGCATTCAGCGACAATGTCCCAGAGGACGATGACAAGACCCGTTCTATCCTTGCTGCCGTTATACTCGCTGCAAACCCGCTCTCTCCATTCACGATCGCCACCCTGCTGGGCTTCGGCGCCAAAGACGTATTCCTCCGACTTTCATTAATCCACTCGCTCCTTATCTTCCAGGAAGGCGTCGATTCCCCGGTTCGGCCATTTCATAAGTCCTTCCCCGACTTCATCATCGACCCAACCAGGTGCATTGACCAGAGATTTCAGATCTCTTCTCGCAATCACCACATGGAACTCCTTGTCGGCTGTCTCAACCTGATGAATCAGACACTCGAGAAGAATATGTGCAAGCTCCCCGATGCCGCTGCAAACTCTGAAGTCCCCGACCTGCGTGAGAGGATCGAGCGATACATCGACTCTGCTTTGCAATATGCCTGCAAGTCGTGGCACAAGCACCTCGTTGATGAACACATGGTCCGAACACCCAACATCACTTCTGCCCTCCGTCGATTCCTGGAGAACAAGTTCGTGTTCTGGTTGGAGGTGCTTAGCGTCCTCGGTGCTGCAAGGGAGGCGATTGACGCATTGGACCTGGTTACACGGTGGCTGGAGGTGCGTCCGGTTTTTGTGCTTGATATCCTGCCAAAATTTGCCGAGACTAGATCCAGGTGTCACCGATTCGCGAACTGGCCAAAGACTGCTCCCGTTTTGCAACGGAGTTCTTGGGAGTCATCGACGAATCTGCCCCGCACATCTACCATTCGGCTCTTCCTGTGTCCCCTCAAACGTCGATGGTGCGGAAACTGTATGAGCGACACGCCAATCCGTTGACAAGAGTTGTGCACGGGCTACCGGCCTCATGGGATCCAGCCGTTGTGACCATGAAGTATTCTTTTGAGTCTGCTGCGTGGTCACCGTGCGGGAGGTTCATCGCGATTTCCAACGATGGATCAAGGGCAGCCAACGATGAATCAAGGACAGATATTGTGGATGCGGCGACTCTCAAGCGACTCACCACCCTCGAATCGGGCCAAACTCACAAACTCGTTTTCTCTCCGGATGCTCGCCAGCTAGTGTGCTTCCACAAAGACTCAGCAGCATTTACTAGTTATGACCTTCAGACGGGTGCTCGGGTCGGTGCCATATCCATGGGGGACTTGTGGGGCATTGGCACACACTGCTTTTCGATCACATATTCTGGGTGTGGGACGATGTATGGGGCTTTAATCCGAATCCGTACGCCAGACGATTTCACCATCTGCACCTGCAATATCCACTCCATCACACACGCACACTTCCATTCGGTCGTAGGGAAGGTCGCACCCGATATTTGGACTCACGGTGAATGTCTTCGATTTGCTACCATGGAGTCAGGATCCATCACCACGTGGGAAGTCGGGTTCGCATCGGGAAACACACCGGCAAAGATCGAGTCCCTGCCTCTCCCAGCCAACCTTCCCCAAGACTCGCACCCATGTTCGTTCCACCCTATCCTCTCCCGACTCGCCATCACCCATTCGAATTCGGGGGGAATTCTCGTATGGGATGCTCGCCATTCCAAATTCCTCCTGGATGAAAAATGTAATGGTGACTGCTATGGGTTCTCCTTCTCTCCTGACGGTCGTTTCTTCACGTATGAAGAACGTTGGCAAATTTACCTCTGGAAGGAGTCTCCCACTGGCTATACCCTTCATCGGAAGCTTAGTTGCGAGATCGAGGTTCCTGAGCTATCTATCTCCCCGAATGGAGAATCGATCCTCGTGTGTGGTGGTTCGGTACTTCAGCTATGGCACCCAATGGACCCACCCACGTCCTTCTCCCGCGAGCAGGCCCACCAGGGGTTCATTTTGGAATTCTCCCCGGATGAAACGTTGGCGGCGGTCACAAAGTTCAAGGACAAGACTATCACTGTTCTTGATCTCAAGTCTGGTGACCCGCTGTCGGTTATCGACGCAGGCACGGAGATTTATGGTCAGAGGGTGACTGGGAGCACCGTCGTCGCCGTTGGTCGTGAAAATGTTATCACTTGGAACCTGCCTACAGGGAACCGTGTTCTCGACCCGAAGGCGAACGCTACCCGGACGGAAATGTTCAGTTGTCCAGGAATGTTTTCCAATTCACTCGCCTTGCGATTTGCATCAATATCTCCTGATCTCCACACCATTGCCATTGTGGGGGGACCTATGTCCGACTATCTCCCCCGCTTGCACCTACACGACGTACCTACTAGACAGCTTCTTGGATCCGCGTACATATTTGGGCAAGGTGACGAATTTGGGGAAGGTGACGAACTTGGGGAAGGTAACGAACGCCCCTGGTTCACTTCGGACGGACGCCAAGTCTGGTATATTACGGATCGTGGCGAAGCATATGGATTGGCAATTGCGAAGGATAGCGAATCCGGCGTCGTCGAGCTGGAATATCTATTCTCAACTATGCAACCACCGAATACACCCCCCTGGTTATCGTCTCGTGGCTACCAGGTTGTGGACGATAGGTGGATACTCAGCCCCAGTGGGAAGCGACTGTTATGGTTGCCCCCTCATTGGCGGTCGTCGGGTGCGAATAGGACGTGGGGTGGGCGGTTTCTTGCGTTGTTGCATGGTACACTACCGGAGGCTGTTATTCTGGAGTTGGAGTGACTCGCGATCGGCATTTCAATCCCTTTCTCTCACATCTCTCACATCCTCTTTCTGTCCTCCGCCATCCACTGCGTCTCGTCCGAATATCGGACAGCGGCGTCGATTGTGGTAGCCACGTACTTTTCAGATCTCTACTAGCACTTGTCTGTATGTCACCAGCTCGCACCGTTTCAATGTACTACGGAAATGTTCTGGCTTCTCGGATGCCCAGATAAATTGCACGAGGAAACTTCTGGAATTTGCCATCGAACTCTCAACGAGTGGTGAGGCCTACCAAAAAGTCCCGTGAAGTTGGCTGACGGGGAATGATGGGCACGGACAACACGTCATGTGGCCTCACTGTTCCTCAGATTTCGTGTATACCATCAGGACAGATTGGGGCTGTTGGGTTATGGCGATAATCACATTCATAGTAGGAACACATCATTGGCGGTCAGGGCATTGATGTTCGATAACAATACACGAGGCCGACTGACAGGAGAAAGATCAGAAATGAGGTGCGTCGAGTTCAAGTGAGAGGGACTGGATTCCAGTGAGGCATTTGAGTTTGGGTGAGGACATTGAGGCAACCGGGGGGGTGTACGGATGGCGTACACGCCCAGCAGGAATAGCATATGTATGGGGGTAGTTCAGTTTTCAGGCGCTTTCGTGCCTTCTTTGTTGGACGCTGGAAACAATGTCGGCGCATAAATAGCCTCTACCTCAACCTACTGTTCGAGTTCCTGAGGTGTAACGTCAGCAAGATCATTGCCGGCTGCGGTCCGACATACCTGAAGCCGTTCATCCAATAAGTCTTCGGAATACTTGTTGAACTCAGCTCCGGTTCCACAAGGGCTCGTGCGGGACCATCCACGCTCAGACACACCCCTGGATGAAGTGAACACGGTAGTGGGAAAGCGATGATATTGCGGGGTGCACTGCGTGATCTTTGCCTGCGAGGGACGGGAGCATTTCCCCTTGGGAAGCTTTTTTGCATGCACACTGGCACGATCCTCTCCCGATGTCGTACATAGGAATAACCTGTGTAATTGTTTAACGGGATTTCAAAAATCCCCAGCAAGCCCATACCTAGGCGGATCCCTCTATGCTGGAGTGTTCGCGGTTGCTGGCATGGTTCGCAGATCTTGTGGCTGCACAACGCGTGGTGACTCCACTGGCGGCGACGATTTTAGGCGTGCAGGGGATCGTGTCTTTCAAATTGGTGATGGTGTATAGCTTGTCCGTGCTTCAATGCGAAGGATGCAAAGGTGATTCCTGTCCTGCCGTCCCGCGGAGGATCCCTAGGATCGTGCGTTGGTTCGCTGGGTGTCCACAGTCATGTGATGTGGGAATCACCAGGCTCCTTCCCAGCCGCTCGTGGGGCAAACCGATTTTTTTCCTTTTTCGGCGGTAGTGCTGGTGTCGGTAAGCCCCATGAGCGGCTGGCTTCAAACAAACGTCTGCAAGGAGTAATCGAGGGATTAACTGAGAATGAGATAAACATTGAGAGCAAAGAGAAGAACTGATCCTACCGTCGATAGTGAGCCAGCAGCGTTGTGTGTCCATGCTGAGCTGATCCAATCAATCCAGAAAACGAGAAATGCCACGTGGGCCAAGGCTGATTTAATTTTTCTTGACCGAAACCTCCCCGATTGGGTTTGTTTACCTTTGTTTGGTACCAGCCGTCCATGAGCGGTCTTCAAGTACGACCAAAAAAGGAATTTTTCTTCAGTGCTATTTGCGGTACAGCTGAGCCTCGACCTCGGACTTGACCTTTCCGCTCATCGACGGCTGGGTAGGAGCCTGGGGAATCGCAGTCGGGACCCCGCTGCTGCAGCTTGTTTCAAGTAGTCAATGCCTCCATGGCAGGCTGAGGCAGGTCAATTCCCCACCCTCCCGCGTTGTGATTTTGGGACATATACCAAGAGAAAGTAACCTTGGCAGCCAGGAGTGTCGCAGTGAAGGTCCAGAAAGAAGCATTCACAGCTTCCAGTCAGCCGGATGATACACTTAGGGCTTGTTTCGAGTAGAGGTCCTCCGAGTTGCCGCTCTTGGGCAAGTCGATGACCAATTCCAGAAAGTCCCCCACGGTGCGATTTATCTGTGCATCCGAAGAGCTAGGACATTTTCATAGTATGTACATTGAAACGGTGCGAGCTGGTGACATACAGACAAGTGCTGGTAGAGATCTGAAAAATGCATGGCTACCACAATTGACGCCGCTGTCCGAAATTCGAACGAAACGCAGTGGATAGCGGAGGATGTACAGAAAGGGGATGGGAAATGCCGATCGCGAGTCACTCTTCAAACTCCAGAATGACGGCCCCTGGCAGTGTACCATGTAACAACGCGAGAAACCGCCCACCCCACGTCCTATTCGCACCCAATGACTGCCAATGAGGGGGCAACCATAAAAGCCGCTTCCCACTGAAGCCGAGTATCCACCTGTTTTCCACGACCTGGTAGCCTCGAGACGATAGCCAGGGCGGCGTATTTGGTAGTTGACTAGTTGGCTCTAGATTCTCCAGCTTGACGACACCGGATTCGCTACCCTCGACGATTGCTAACCCCTTTGCTTCGCCGCGATCCGTAATATACCAGACTTGGCGTCCGTCCAAAGTGAACCAGGGGCGTCCATCACCTCCCCCACGCATGGACACAGGTCCATGAAGCTGTCCGGTAGGCACGTCTTGCAGGTACAAGGAGGGAGGATTGCCATACATGGGTCCCTGCACGATGGCAATTCTGTGGAGATCGGGAGATATTGATATAAATCGCGAGGTGTATGAGTAGGAAAACGTTTCTGGACAGCTGAACGTTGCCGTCCAAGTAACGCTCGCCTTCGGGTTGAGAACACGGTTCCCCGTTGGTAGGTTCCAGGTGACAATCTTTTCGTGGCCAACAGCAATGACGGTGCTCCCAGTCACCCTCTGACCATAAATCTCCGTACCTGTGTCGACAGTCGACAACGGGTTACCAGACTCGAGGTCGAGAACAGTGATAGTTTTGTCCTTGAACCGTGTGACCGCCGCCAACATTTCATTTGGGGAGAATTCCAGAATGAACCTCTCGTGGGTCTGCTCGCAGGAGAAGGAGGTGGGTGGGTCCATTGGGTGCCATAGCTGAAGTACTGAACCACTGCACACGAAGATCGTTTCTCCGTTTGGGGAGATAGGTAGCTGGGGATACTCGATCTCGCAATTCAGCTTCTGATGAAGGATATAGCCGGTGGGAGACTCCTCCCAGAGATAGATTTCCGAAGGGTGTGTTTCAGAAGATCTTGTTCCATATATGAAGAAACGACCACCAGAGGAGAAGGAAATTCCATTGGGCCATCTGGCATATTCGTTCAGGAGGAATTTAGAATGTCAAGCATCCCAAACAAGAATTCTCTCCATATTCGAATGGGTGATGACGAGGTGGGAGAGGGTAGGGCGAAATAAATACAGATGTGAGTCTTGGGGAAGGTTGGCTGGGAGAGGCAGAGACTCGATCTCTGTTGGTGCGCCTTTTGATGCGGACCCGACTTCCCACGTGGTGATGGACCCCGAGCCCATGGTAGCAAATCGAATACATTTGCCATGAGTCCAGATATTGCCTACAACCTTGCCTTTGATCGAATGGGAGCATATGTCTGTGCCGGAGTGGATATCGTAGGTGCAGATGGTGAAATCATTTGGCCAACGGACCCGGAATGGGGCCCCAAACATCGTCCCACACGCAGAATATGTGATCGAAAACCAGTGTGTGTGTCAGGATTATGCGGATTTGGCTGGTAATTTTCGATTTAAACTTTTGAATCCTTACGACTTCACGTTCGTTAAGCCAACTATTTCTCCTGGATACCCTATCCATTTCATCTCTTTTACATGGACAATTTCGTAGCCACTCTTTTCACCATTTCGCCTTGCTCACACTTCAGACTTCAAGAAGAGAAAAGGGTTTTATTTGTAGTACTGATACCGGTACTACCTTGGCGACTACTCGAGACCCGCGCTACGATCCGTTACCCATCCGTCACTATACTCGAGCTCTTCGTCATCTTGAGCTCCGGACCGAACCACTTCCGATTCTCGCACCTCGCGCACCTCGGCCTCGATCTCTCCCGCCAGCAAAGAGTCGAACTCCTCTTGGCTAATCGGGAAGATCAGCTGGAGTTCTCCCCCGACGTTATCAGAGGACCGGAGACGAGCGAACACCGTCGAGTTGGGCATCACCATCACCGCCCTCATCACGCTCAGCATCTGATAGCCCCTCGCTCCCGGACTCAGAGTCTCCATCTGCTCCCGATTCAACGTCACGACGGGCGCGTCGCATCTTGGAACGGAGGTCTCGTTCGACTCCGAGCCAACGGGAGTACTTTGGGCGAGATCCTAGAGCCTTGCGATAAGGGTGGTAGTCGTGAAGAGAACGACGCCGTTGACGTACAGCGGAACGGTGTTGATCCTGCCAAGCTCCGACTAGGCGATCCTCAATCTCTCGTTCTTCCTCCGCGGTGATGACCCGAAGCGTAGTGGACGATTCCACCACTGTACGACGGGGAGCACAACATGGTGGAGGAACGACGATGGGCTCAACGTTCTCGGCAGGAGGTGGGACAATCGGACTTTCAACAACGGCGGTCACGACGGGAGAAACCGGAGGAGACGACGGAGGCGAATGGGAGAACGATGGCGCTGCCCCCGACCCGTCAACTTGAGGAGTCTGCGCCCTAGAGCACTGACACACCCCCTCCCGAAGAGCGATCAGGGACAAGCGGTGGAGCTCTATAGAGTCCGACAGATTGGTGGTGAACATCACCAATCCATTGTGCTTCTCCTGAAGGAGGTCTACACAACGGCGGTGCCTGTTCAACCGCTTGTTCGCCTTCCCTAACTCGGTGTTCACCTTCTTATGGCCCTCGAACGAGTGCCGATCCAAGGCTAGGATCCGAGTATTGAGAAGGGCCACAGTTCCCTTCAACTCCTTCAACTCCGACTCCAATCGATCGTTCTATGCGATATACTGGTTAGTCTTAATTGACTGACAAGGTATATCAGACATACCCTAGCGCGATCGGCCTCGTGGAGAGCCCAGAGACGGTCAGCCACTACGGCCGAGTAGCGGATGCTCCGAGAAGACCACTTGTGGGGCTCATCGAAGTCTTGAGGATCGATAAGACCCGCTTGTACGAGATTGAAGAGGACCTTCTCGTCGTCCGCCATGTCCCTACCACGACGGGTATGGTCCATGTTCTTCGACGCGCCGATAGCTTGCTGCCAAACGATATCGTCGAACGAGCACCCGCTCGCATATTGCCGACGAGGGAAATCGTTATCACTTTGAGAGATAACGGCGTCGACGAGCTGTAAAGGCAAACTGAGATGAGTTTCACAAATCAAAACTCGGTCAGCTCGCCTACCGAAGACATCATTGGGTATTCGAACCCATAGCTATCCGGGGTGGCCTTACCGTACTTGGAGTGAGGTCGACTGTCAAGACGAGTGATTCTCTGGTTGCGAGGAGTAATAAAGGTGCGGTTGTTCTCAAGAGTCATGGTGGAAAGGAAGAGAGGACTGGTGAGGAGAACGGTGAAGATCCCTCGCGCTTAAATAGCCTTCACGCTAAGTCCAGTTCCCCTCACAACAAAGTGCTCTCTTACCCCGCCACACTTAGTCATCGGCCTGCCATGGGAACGATTGGTCACCAAGCCCACCGCCATACCGATCAAAGTCTAGACCCTTTTCTATTGTGCTGAGCAAGCACACTCTATAAATAAACCTTCCACTCGTTGTTATTGGTTTATCATTTCCTTCCTTCACTTTCTTATTGCTTACTAAAAATGATGGATGAAGAAGACGGAGCTCCGCAAGGACCGCACGGAGCTCCCCATACAACGGAATTCCGCATGGACCGCGACGGAGCCCTGCTGGTCTGTGCGTAATCACATGGAGAGCATGGCATGGTCTGTGCGTAAAGACCTGCCCTAGAGTTAGAATAGTATAAGTAGATCCCCTCTCTAGCCCTTGTAGCTCCCCATCCTAATTATCATCGGATATCCTCTCCCCTCTCGCTAAGCCTGGGTAGTGAGCGGTATTTAGGCTGAGGGTGCCTTTGTGACCTTTTGGCCACGATCCCTTCCTCTCCCACTCTTACGGACTTTTCTAGGTCGACTCTTTCTGAGAGACCTCTCTTACATATAGTGGCCAGGGCACCTATCGGTAATCCCCTTGGGTCGAATCCCGCGTTGTTCAGACACTATCCGAAGATATCTCGCTGCTGCCAGTTTGAAGAGGAGTACGTCACTCCCGCTGGAATATTGAGCGAGTAGGTACACAAGACGAGTATCCTTGTGCGAGGCCTTGCAAACCTCGTTAGTACCGGTGAGCGATTGGGCTAGAGTGGCCCGACAGTGTGCCGGTGTCCCACAAGTCCTCCACGGAGATGGCACTGACCTGGGCACCCGTCTGAAGGTCCCAACTAGTAAATGCAGTCGATTCGGAGTGGAAGCACACTAGCAGGTGAGCATCCGGAGAGAAAATGAGTTTGTCAGTTTGGCCCGATTCAAGGGTAGTGAGTCATTTGAGAGTCACCGCATCCACAATTTCTGTTCTGCATGCACCGTGGGAAATCGCGATGAACCTCCCGCACAGTGACCACGCAGCAGAGTCAGAAGAATATTTCATGGTCACAATGGCTGGATCCCATGAGACCGGTAGCCCGTGCACAATTCTTGCCAACGGATTGGCGTATCGCTCGTACAGTTTCCATCGACGTTTGAGGGGACACCGGAAGAACCGAGTGGTAGATGTGCAGGGCAGATTCATCGATGACTCCCAAGAACTCCGTTGCAAAACGGGAGCAGTCCTTGGCTAGTTCAAGAAGCGGTGACACCTGCATCCGGTCTCAGCAAATTTTGGCAAGATATCAAACATATGAACCTAACACACCTCCAGCCACCCTGCAACCAGGTCCAATGCGTCAATCGCCTCCCTTGCGGCACCAAGGACGCTAAGCACCTCCAACCAGAACACAAACTTGTTCTCCAGGAATCGACGGAGGGCAGAAGTGATGTTGGGTGTTCGGACCATGTGCTCATCAACGAGGTGCTTGTGCCACGACTTGCAGGCATATTGCAAAGCCGAGTCGATGTATCGCTCCGTCCTCTGGCCCAAGTTGGGGACTTCGCAGTTTGCGGCGGCATTAGGGAGCTTGCACATATTCTTCTTGAGTGTCTGATTCATCAGGTTGAGACAGCCGACCAGGAGTTCCATGTGGTGATCGCGAGAAGGGACCTGAAACCTCTGGTCAATGGACCTGGTTGGGTCGATGATGAAGTCAGAGAAGGTTTTATGAAAGGGTCGAACAGGGGAATTGGTGTTATCCTGGAGGATGAGGAGCAAGTGGACTGATGACAGTCGGAGGAATACATCTTTTGCACTGATGCCCAACAGGGTGGTGATCGTGAATGGAGAGAGCGGATTTGCAGTGAGTATAGCGGTGGCAAGGACAGAACGGGTCTTGTGGTAGTCCTCTGGGTCATCATCGTTGAATGCTTCCTGAAGGATTGATATGTAGAGCGAATCCAGGGTTGTGTTCGCTTTGAACTTGGTCTTCCCCTCATGAGCACTGCTCTTTGGTGGCCGTAGGGGGCGATCCAGCTGGTCCCTGGGATCGTTGTTCCTGTGATCGGTGAACTTGACCGCTACCACAGCATAGGTGAACGATGTTACGAATGGAGTCCAATGGGAGTCCGAACGTAACCGAGTTAGCGAAGGGTCGAAGAACGAAGTCCAGCAAGTAGCTATTAACTACTGGTCCATCACTTGAAGGCTGGATGGGGTCTGAGGTCGAGAGAAGCAAGGGCGAGACAGAAGACCAGCACTAGGCTGGAGCGGAGTCCTTTTGGATGAGACGAAAGATGAGAGGAGGGAGACGAGTGAGAAGAATAGTAATTCTAGTTCTGAGGAGAATAGTACAAGACGAACTAACTTATATACTTGGAGTCCGGTACAATAATCAACAGAACGGGACAACATAAGGATTGGGAAAACATAAGGAGTCCGGGACATAGTAAATCAGGAAACATATGTTGCACGCATAATGAGTACGAGATGAAATCAGACATAACATGAAATCAAACATGAGGACGATCGGGAAACATCAGAGCCTGAATTACTATAAACGGTATACACAAGGAAAGTGGACTTAGAAATGAAACGAACGAGTGATCGGAAAAACGGTTGGAGTCCGGAATGTTCCGAACGCGGTGTTAGGATCGTTGATCCTAACAGTATCCCCCTCTTAAGCCCTTCCTTAAAAGGCATTAGCTCTTGTGATCTTGAAATTTTTCATCTTACTCCTGTTTGTCATGTCCGCTTGCTTGACTCCTCAAACTCCGGCCCCCAGCCACAAAGGAACGACTCCGGCATCGAGCCAGCCTTCTAACACTCCTCCCATGGACTCTGGAAGCGAAGAGGAGATTGACCCGGAGGAGGAAGCATTGAAGTTAAGGATGGTTGTGTTGGAACAGGAAATGGCGGTGAAGAGGAGGGCGAAGGAAGAGGAGTGAAAACGACAAAAAGCGGAGGAGGAAAGGAAGCGGAAGGAGGAAGAAGAGCAGAAACGGAGGGAGGCTGAGGAGGCCGAAAGGAGAGCCACGGAAGAGCAGGTGAGGAGGGCAAGGGAGGCAGCGGAACAGGAAGCAAGGGATGAGGCAGTGCGAATGGCAGAAGCGGCACGGAGATCGGCAGAGGCCGGGCCCTCGAAGAGGAAGAGGATATCGGAGTCTGGACTGGCAGCGAAGAGGAAGGCGAGCACTCGAGTGTGAGTGTTTTGTTTGGTCGTGATGGGGACCTTTCTAAAACAAGTTTAGGTACTGCTCGACCTGCCTAAGGAGGAACGTGGAATGTTTTCCGGTTGAGGGTGGACGCCCGAATCAAGCCTGTGTCCCGTGCTCCAAGGCGCACCTCAAGTGCCAGTGGGCAGAGAAGGGAAAAGAAAAGGAAAAGGAGAGTACTCCTCAGGAGTTGTCTCGGGAAATTGTGGAGATCCGCAACTTGGTGCGTTATGAAATCTGGAAGGGGATCCACCCATATCTGGTGTCAATCAGACGCCGGATGTCGGTTCTGGAGAAGGAGATCTGGAACGTCCTCAAGGGCATTCAACTTGACAGGGAGGATCCCGAATGGGAGGAGCAATTTGAGATGCTCAAGAACTGGGAGGAGTGGGGTTGTCCGGGGACTGGCTATGGGCATCTGCCAAAGATTGACCCGGCGGACCTGGAGAGAAGGGAGTCCAATTCGGATCTTGCAGAGGTCCCGTTGGACAAGGAGATGGTGGATAAGGGGGACGTGCTGGCGGTGGGCAGGGCACGGAGGTGGAACGAGAAGAGGAACGAGAGGATGGGACCGAGGAGGAGAGACATGATGGAAGTGGACGAGGGGTTGGATGAGGAGATGAATGGAGGAGAGGACGAGGGAACGAATGGGGGAGAGGACGAGGAAATGAAGGGAGAAGAGGACGGAGGAACGAGTGAGATAGAGCAGGAGTTGGTGGGTGATGAGGAGGTTGGAGGAGATGCAGATATGGAGGAGGCGTAGCTCATCAGGGTCCGGTTGGACCCTATCGTCAAATACTTGTCTTGGCCTTTCCTTCCTTCTTCTGTACTAATACACCAATTGGACTGGGACGGTCTGGATAAGCTTTGTGGAAGTCGGAAATCACATCTTGAGAGTGAGGGAGTTGATTGGCAGCGATCCAGGACGAGGAATCGTCCGTGTTCTCGTAGCCCTTCCAAGCGACTAAATACCTGAGTTTACATTTGAGGCAATTGTCGATCTGAGAGTCAAGGACTTCCAAGACCTCGTATTCAGCCTCGTTGTCGATTTCAACAGGCGGAGGAGGTTCGGATGTTCGGTTCGGGATAGTGCTTGGATGATGGGGTTTGAGTTGGGAAACGTGGAAGACGGGGTGGACACTGCGCATATCGGAAGGTAGCTGGAGGGTGACAGAGTGGGTACCAGGGTGTGCGATGACCTTGTAAGGACCAAGGTACTTCTCGGAGAGCTTCTTGGACGGATGTCTAGTCTTGATAAACTTTGCGAGCAGGAAAGCTTCGGATCCGATCGGAAACTTGGGGGCAGGCATGCGATGACAGTCCGCAGAGACCTGAGTTCGTTTCTGAGCTTCAGCAATCGATTCCTTGAGCTGGGCGTGAAGTTCATCGAGATTCGACACGAATTCACAGGCCTGGTGGGAAGAGATCTCCTTGTCAAGGGACATGGAGATGTTTGGGTGGTAGCCTTTGTTCGCAAAGAACGGGGAGACTCCGAGGGTGTCATGAACAGAGTTGTTATACACGAACTCGGCAATGGGGAGGAGAGAGGACCAGTTGTCTTGCTGGTAGGAGCAGAACGCATGGAGGATCTGTTCGAGGGTCTGGTTAATGCGCTCGGTTTGTCCGTCGGCTTCCAGGTGATATCCGGAGGTGAAGTGCAACTTCATGTTCAGAGCTTCTCCTAGGGAACGGAAGAAGATGGACATGAATTCGGAACCTCGGTCGGAAGTGACGTGAGCGGGTACACCATGTTTGGAGAACACGTCTCGAACGAAGAGTTTGGTGAGGGTCGGAGAATCGATCTGGTCCGTGGTAGGGATGAAGATGGCCTGCTTGGAGAGCCTATCAACGACGACAAGGATGGCGGTGAAGCCGGAGGACTCGGGAAGGTGTTCGATGAAGTCCATGGATATGGAATCCCATGGATGAGACAGAATGGGGAGTTGTTTGATTAGACCGTAGGGCTTATGTCGCGGGGCCTTAGATCTCCGGCAAGTAGTGCACGAGGAGACGAAGTCCTGGATGAACTTTCGGACTCCAGGCCAAGCGTATTCGCGACAAACCAATTCCATGGTCTTAGCGATCCCGAAATGTCCTGCAAGAAGGTGGTCGTGTTTGTCCTTGAGAATCCTCAAACGGAGGTCCTTTGCATCTGGAACGTATAACCGTCCTTCTGATCGGAGATAACCGGAGGCGTCCAGGGACCAGCCAGTACAGGTTGGGACTTCTGACTGGAGGTCTTTGATGATTTCCTGGGTGTACACATCGGTTGGTAGTGCGGAAAGGATATCGGCGTGGATGGCAGGAGTGTCCGCGAGGTGGACTGCATGAAGAGCGGGTTCCTGAAGATAGGAAGCACATAGGGACGAAGTGAGCTGTTCTTGAGAGAAGATAGGATGAAGGTTGTGGGTGTTGACAGTTGCATAGTCACTATCCCCCTCTTTGGGATAGACGTCCCAGCGTCGAGTAAGTGAGTCGGGCTTGCCTCCGAGGCGTCCCGGACGGAACCAGATGACCATGTTGAAGGCGCAGAGGTATTCCGACCAATGAACTTGATGACGCGTGAGCATCCTAGTAGAGGAAAAGTACTCGAGGTTCTTGTGGTCAGTAATGACGTCGATGGGTTTGTCAGCCCCCTCAAGATAGTGACGCCAGACTCGGAAGGCTTCAAAGACAGCGAGAAGCTCCTTGTCATGGGTGTTGTAGTTCCATTCAGGGTCTGTGAGCGTGCGAGAGTGGAATGTGATCGGGTGGAGTCCGTCATCGGACTCCTGGGAGAGGATGGTGGCAATCGTGTAGTCAGATGCATCAGTCTCGATGACAATCGGACGGCCCAGAACGAAGTGGGAGAGGATTGGGGTGGTGGTGAACTTCAACTTGAGAGTGTTAAAGGCGTGGCGAGCCTTATCGTCGAAGTTCCAAGCGACATCTTTACGGGTAAGACAAGTAAG
>MU118199.1:7269-34361 GCA_014904855.1 Thelephora ganbajun | reverse complement strand
CGGGCAACGTCAGAAGGGTACCCGCAGAGTTCCAACCTGCGAAGATTATGGCCATGAAGCGCCTGTTTCTCCCTCCAATGGTCCAGGACCGTTCGGGCATCTCTGTTCCACGGAGAAAGCTCGGCGATAATGACCCGGGGGCTCCCTTTGGATCTCAGGAATACAATGTGGGCCTCCTTGGCCCACCTGCAGTTGACCTTCCACCACAGCTCGGTTGCCGTGCGCATGATGGTGTAGATGCGGTGACAGGTGCTGAAGATTGGGTGCCAAACGGTGGAGTACTCGCCATGATCGACGAGATACGATAGAATGTGGACGATGGCCTCGATGGGGAGCCGCAGAAGGGGGGAACACAACGAGTTCTTGAAGCGGAGGAGTTTCTTTTGGTGTGAGAGGACGGGGGCGACCTCGTTCTCAGCCTTCTCCAATGTGACGTCAGGGTCGACTTTGGCGAGAGTGGGTTCCATGGGCTGGAAAAAAAAAGGTCAGGTAAACAATAATTGGAATGGTTTGGAAAGGCGGCGGACGGTGGCAGCGGAGAAAGTCGAGGACGAGTTGAAGCGAGGCGAAGGCGTCACGAGGTGATCGTGCTGACCTGTGATGTTGACGTACTTAAGTACCTCCCAGTCGTCTTTCAAGCCGTCCTGTGAGTTCATCTGTTGAGCCTCGTCGACAGGTGGAAGTTTTCCTGTTGAATGACTCTTCTCATGTCCAGAATCATGGCCCCCATCAGTATCTCGCAGCTCACTGAAAAACTTCCGCCGGAGCTCCTTGAGAAAATTTTGGTGTATGCGCCTGTCCCGGATATCCTGAGGATGAAACAGGTCAGGAGATCCCATGACTGCATCCAGAGGTGCCAGCTCAATCTCTCGGGTGGACACCTCTGCCAGGTCAATCGTGATTTCCACGATTTTATCCAGGGGTCGCCTTACATCAAGTACCGAATCGATCTCTTTGCTGTAGGGTTGGAAGAAAACCCCGCTGTCAACCTTTCTCTCATCGACAAACGCAGAGCCTTTGACGAACATTGCACGAGATGGGATGTTTTAAATCCCATCCAAACGTGGGAGCGAGAGATCGGCATCCATGGTTATCTCCAAGCCAGTGGACCTGGCGTTTACAGTTTCATCGCGGACCGGAAAAAGTTCATCCAGTTTCTGACACTAGAGTCAGTTCCAAGAGGAATACCGCAAAGAGAATGGAAACTCCCACTACCCGATTTCGTCCTCGCAGGCTTTGCGATCAACCCTCACGCGGATGCGCTAGCCCTGGTTGAACGGAAAGAA
Organism: Thelephora ganbajun; assembly: GCA_014904855.1. Lineage (NCBI taxonomy): Eukaryota > Fungi > Basidiomycota > Agaricomycetes > Thelephorales > Thelephoraceae > Thelephora > Thelephora ganbajun. The sequence goes on along the minus strand of MU118199.1, from coordinate 33,075 downwards.
AAGTAAAATTTTCAATGCTGTATATACCGAGTTGACTGAGGGGTTACAGCGAGTACTCAATACATCTCTGGAGCATGAAGACCGGCCATCCTCACCCTGCCGCTGAGCTTCCAATCATCAACTGGCACAAAACCGATCCTACGGTCGCAATCTACTCTGCATCCATCACGGGTTCCAGGTTCGCTATGCTCATAGCCTTACCCGCCCCGAATGTGGCGGAGATGGTTGTGTGGGATTGGAGAACAGGAATGAATCTACTTGTGAGTGGGCCACCGCTTCGGTCACAGCCTCCGCTCCAACGAGAACCTACACTTCTACATAGGACCGAGCAGATCGGTGGTACCAGTTCTTGGAATTCATTAATGAGCATTCGTTCGTAGTGCTCTCGGAATCTTGGCAAGGAGATCCTCCACAGTTGCACATTTTCGACACCGAACAAGGGACAGTTCTTGGATCCATACAGACTTCATTCGCCTTCTCAACCATTCACCGAGAAGTTCTCTTGTGTCTCTCGTCGGAACCATGCGGCTACGTCCCCTCTCCAGATGAGCTCACGACTGCACCCTTCTACTCGGATCCTTCTCAACGCATACTCGCCTTACGTATCGGTGGGTACGGGTGGCATGGGATCAGCTTGGAGCTGTTGCTCGGATTCGCACGAGAGCGACAGGGTCAAAATATCGGATGGGATGAGTGGAGGGCCTACATCATCGGGGTCCAGACCGGAAAAATAAGAAACTTTGATTACATCTGGGTTTCTGGATGTCGACTATTCTGCACTGTGTACGACGGCACGGATGACGGGGGCAATGCCCTATATTACTTGCGGATATACGATTTCAGTCACGCAGGCCGCGCCAGGTACCTACGCACGCTGGGCCGGCCAAGCCCAAATGGACCGACGAAGTTGATTTCGCCCAGGTTATATGGCTACAGGCTTCCCTGGTACTGCCGCCACCTCCGCAATGCAACCCCAACTACTGGGCATGACAGTATCGTATTCTGCGTTGTGAGCGTTCTCATTGTCCTTCCCACTGGCTCCTAACTGAGTGAAGGCCTTCTGTTTGTCGTTCTGTCCAGGCTCCCGACCCACCCTCTGAACCTTCAACCGGAATCTTGCGCGTATGGAGCCTTTGAAATCAGCAACCCGAATATAATGCGACTGGAGTTGGCAAAGGCGACAAAAGACAGATTCCGTTCGCTTCCGAGGGGGGCTCATACAATATACGATAAGATAGGCATAAATAGGCTAGTATACCAGATCACAGGTCACTATGGGAACTTGAGGTGAATGAGCTGAGGGTCAAAATCTGCGTGGTCCCCAGCGGCGCACGAGGCACTGGCTCCCCGAGTGCTCGCTTGCAATTGAGTGCTAGCGGTTAATGGTGCCACCAACTAAGGGTGTGGACTTACCGTACCAAACTAAGGCTCATCGGAGAAGACCACACCTTGGGATAGGTCAATCTTTCTGGCCATGCATTTAGGATATACCGTTCCAATCGATCTGTTACGAGGGGGTGCATTAGGCTGGCGCGCACAAGTTGGTGGTCATGACGAAGCGGAGTTGTGGGACAGCACAGGCACTACTCTCGCTTCCTTGAATTTTCGACTTGGTTTGGGTGCAAATGCAAAGTTGGATATCATACATACTGGCGAGTCAGGGACGCCGCGCGTCAGGCGGTACATTTATGAAATGAACGGCCCAAGAATCCCAGCACGCCCACCCTTAGTAGGGTCCATGGGATCTACACAAGCAGAGCGCAATTTTGAGGCATATGTCGGCAGCACCGTGGGACACCGGTCCGTTTTTGGTTTTCAACATCACAAGGCAGGGAGGTATGAGTTAACATCCGTCCGCCAGGTCATGACTCAGTAAACATCTTTCGTCCCACCAGCATCGATGTGAGACAAAGGAGCTTGCCTGGGACGCAGTGGCCACCCCCGCACCGATATCCCATTCTACTGGTTTGTCTCTTTTTCAGGGCCAAGAAAGCGGTGGGAGCTCCGTTTCCCGCTCTCCGATCTGATCGCGGTCCGCGGGCCGTTTGCAGGGATGTATCCTCGGTGCGCGTTGCTGTGAGGTGCACGGATATGTGAATAGAGGATTGTGTCTAAGAGGGTACCAGGAAGACGGTCAGGACTGGTGAGGCGCACGAGTATTGTCGGTCAGCAACAACGAATGAGAAGGCGCTATGGACGACGCATATGAGTTCTCGGATGCAATGTGTAGTAGTTTGCATCACTTAGATGGCTCATCTCACTATTCTCCATGAGGCTGTCTGTCGAGCAAATACTGCTGCTAGGTCTGAGATGTATAACTTCTACGATTCAATGCTGCAAAGGCTGGGGATACGTGCGTCCAAGGTTCACTTTGACCAATACACATATTTCGATTTGCTACTTAGAAATCGTTACCAATCTTCGACGCCCGCAAAAGAAGTCTTTCCCTCGAAGAGAGCGGGTTGTTACTTTCGAGAAAGGTTTTCCGATCTCAGAACCAGACTTCTTTATTACAAGCCGTCGACGTTTTTTTCTGTGGCTTTGCTGAACTTGACGTCGGTCGAGGCGAGAATGCTGTACGGGATATGAATGAGACTTGTGGATCTAATTGGCCGTCCCTTGACCTCCCTGAGGGGGCATTGGACTTCTCTATTAAGTGTTTCAGTTCCATACCACCCGCTGGTCATTTATTCATCTCCTACGTATTTGTTATTGAATACCGACGATCTTGTCGTGGATTTCAGAAACAAGTCCATATGGCCGACAGGCGGCAGAGCCCGGGACTGAGGAATTCAACCCATACTGTTTGTGGAGACCATGAGGACCATTTCCCAGTTGGTGAGGCTCACGTCAATCCCGCTCGTACTACGCCGTACCTCAGTTAGAAGTACTTCCAGATGATATAGCCACAGGGTCATGAGATGGAGTGCCGAGAAGAAAATTCATCGACCAGGACCCCTTATGGGAGTTATGCCAGCCCGCCCTTCCAACCCAGGCGACGGTGGTCACGTATGTGTCGCTCATTGAGAAAAGGTTAATTTGAACGTAGCCAACGTCTGGTCAGCGTTGCCACCGCCGACTTATCTTTTCCACCTCGACCCATCCAATCAGGACTGCTTGTATCTTCTTATCAACATAAAACTCGTGGCCATGTACTACAGTAACCAACACACGCACCCCGTACAATCCGCGCACAATACTGGTGTGTGCAATTTCTTACCGTCGAAACCGCTCGAAAGCGGGAGTTGTACCACCAATGGTTGGGCCAACGCCATTGGCTAGGGATCCTCCCATGTGATCGTGAGAACGCTTCACGTGACTGCCCGCTTTTTTCGTTTTTTGCAGGACGGAGGTAAACGAAAAAACTGCAAGACCCGAGACTTTCAGTCCCGGGAATCTCCAGACTACGATCCGGTTGTTTGCATTTGTTTGTACTAGATTCCATTACTTGGTGCCGCGTCTGTTTCAGTGTTTGCGAGCGGGTGGATCGTCATTATTTTTTAATTTTTGTATCGAACTGGGGTCTTTGTGACGGCAGAACAACAAAGGCAATGCGCATCATAAGCGTGGCTACTCCTTGAATGAGGATGCTGGACCACGTTGACCTTGCATGGCTCTTTCGGATAGACTCTCTAAACTTTTTTGTCTGGGGTTCGAAACGATCTAATCCACAGCGACCGACATCCGTCGTGGGTTGAGAAAATATTCTGCCTTGGCCACGGAAAGTCACCCACTTCCAGATGCGCAGTTTGGAAACAATATCCACAGCCCGGCGGAACGGGTGGGGTCCTGACAGTTCACTAAAAGGTGGGTGACTATCCATAAGGGTATATCCACTTCTACATAATGGGGCTGTCAGGACCCCGTCCGCTACGGATATTATCTCCGAACTGCGCATCTAGAATCACGACGCCACGGCCGTTTCGCTCGAAACTCAGCCAATCTTGCAAACCACGGGGCTGGGAAGGACTGCAATCCTACCTACTCCAACCCTGCCATGTGCTGGTACTGCCGTAATGTTCGATCGTCCAGTTTCGTTGGTGTACGCGACGTGGAAGATTTTAGATATCGAGGAATAAATCTCGGTTGATGACACCCTTCTACGATGGACAAGATGGCATCCGATGTTATAAATATTCGCCAAGCCACTCGACATAGATACTACAACACGCTACTTTTTTTTACATTCCATTTTGTTTACATTCTTGCTGGACTTTATCAAACCAGAAATAGTTACTCGACCAACACAAAGAGTTCGGACCTCTCCGAGGCACCCACTCAAGTTCTTATGCCAAAATGACAGCCAGCACACCAGCCAAACCCAACCCCAAGAGTCCATTGACGGCAGTGGAAATAACTGCACCTCCACTGGATCCGGTGCCCGTGGGATACCCCGAATTATTGGAGGAAGAGCTAGAAGGCGGTTGACCTTGAGGTTTCGTACAGTTGGCGCTGACGTCAGACGGGATATTGTACTGATCATCAAGCGTTACGTCCATGCACTAGCACACCAAAGTTAACGTGCCTTATCCCACTTTGGTTAGGGTGAACAGCGGTTCATGTGCTCACCTGGTATAGTTTCCCATCTCCACCGTCGTACACCATCTGGAGCGTAATGTTGGATCCATTCTGGATACCAGAGATCCCCGCTGCGGTGGGCATGATGCGGACGCATCCAGACGTGCCAGTGGCTTTGAAATAATCTACGACGAGTTGATCTCCACCGGAAGGGGTGTGGAAGTCGCCATAGGACGTAGGGGAAGCCGAGGTGGAGAGCAGCACTCCGACTAGCGAAAATTATAAACGGCGTTGGCAAGGACTAGAACCGAGATGGAAAGGACAACGTACTGGTTGACGGGGAGTGGCTGGATTCCCAGGTTATAAACCCGTTCGTGAGAGGGAACCGAGTCCTGTTGGCGGGTTCCATGTAACCGTCTGAAAATCCGGACGTGTCAAATCCTCATCCGAACTGGCGACGTCTGCCCGGAAACTACCAACCGCAAAACTGGGGTTCGTTGTCTTCGTTGAACGGACCACGTACTTCAGGGAAAGTGATGGAGAAATGCGCGTTCACAACGGACACAGCAGCGAACGCAGTCGCCAAAATGGACCAGGTCAGTTTCATGATATGAGCTATTTAAAGGGGATCTGGAGAAGTCGGTGGTGGTGATCAGGAAGAGAGAGGCGAAGGACAAGGAGGGGGGAAACCAGGACACATTCGAAGTTCATATAAAAATAACAAGGATGGAAAACGCAAGGAAAAGGTGTGGGAGAGTACGAAAATGTTTTTCTCCTTGCTTTGTACACGTTTGTTCGAGGGTGGGAGCAAGCGGGAGTCGGCAAGCCCACCCATCCGCGTAGATGGGAACAACTTTAGGTCACAACACTCGGCTGGTGTTCATCGATGTCTCAGGTAAAAAAAAAAAGGGGGGGGTAGAGGCCTATACCACAATATCGATTCGCTCAATCCAAGTAAAACATCTGGTCGTAGGATCTAATGATGGGTAGCCAACGCCCACCTCCCGAAAATGACCTCTCCAACACCCAAACCCACAATGATAGAGACAAAGTATCCAGCGTGGAAGCTCCTGCACAAAGAGGTTCGGCACTTGCGTGACAGAAGAGTGAGGGGAAAGAACGGACATCACCCCCAACATAAGCGTGTAGGTTATAGTGGCCTGAAACATGTAGATGATGCCCCGGGGGAGGTCGTGAGCCAAAATGAACGGCTGCATGATCCGTCTTCGTGGGGCGAGGATTAATTTGGACCCATTAGGCAACGAAGGCGACTCCAGCTTGCTGCAGGAGGTGTTATCATCCTCGACAACGTGTTCCTCGTATCTGCGAAGTGCGCTGTGGAAGGATCTCGGTCACCTGTCATGGCTACGGTGGAAGGGTGTCACTTTGATGCCCAGTATCCCTCCAGCCGACCGCGAACACCGTTCACCAACCGCTCCAATATGGCAAGGAAAAAGAGGACTACCGATGCACCTGCAATCGCATCGTGCGACAACGGAGTCCAGGACTTGAACAAGAGGTTATCACCCCCCTTGGTGTGGAGATACGGGATCATCTGTCAGAATCTGACCAGACGGACGAGGACCGGCGGGGGCACAGAGGGGAAGGAACTGGCAGACATTCGAAGGCGATTGCCATAACAGGGTAACCAAGCCAAACAGATCCAAACAGGTACGACTCGGGGATTCCAATCATATAGGGGCAATAGATTCTCGTTGGGCTTGTCCTCCTCAGCGACGACCGGCAACAGGGAGAGCACATGACTGGATGTCATGAGGACAGAGAATCGGGGCAATGCGGGTTGCACGGGAAGGCCGACGAGGGTGGGATTACGTGGTAGCGGTCAAAACATTAATGTTCGGGTACTCCGTATTGGACGCCTGGTCCATTGCCTCAACATCGTACATACCTTGAAATGCAGTTTCAGAGAACAACGCTCGCACTGCAGGCCTATGTCGTTGTCAATAGGGATTGGAAGCATCGGGGAGGGCATGCGCCCATTGTGACTAAAGATCCATCATCGGGCAACGGCGGAAGGCGTAGGGATAGGTTTGCTGAGTACATATGCCTCCAACCCATCCCATGAGGGTACCGTCTTCGCCTTCGTCGTCGTCGTGACATAGTCACCATCGAGGCGTATATGAGAAAGCGGTCTACGAAATGAGAGGGGTTTGATGGAGAAGGAAAAAGGGTGGAGACAGTAACGACGAGGAAAAGGAGCAAGTAAGCGAACAAGGCAACTCGGACAGGGAAAGGCGTAAGGGTTCCCGGCGATGAGCTATTTTCGACCAATCGCAGAAAGTGTGTAGACGGCCATCACCGAAGTCACGCGCAAGGCTCCCTGAACGAAAACTCGACATTGAGATAATGCACAGAGATGGCTCAAAGGCCTTCCAACCACCCTCAGAAGGTTGTACCGCTGGAAATGCAAATCGTGTGACCACTTAAGGACAGCGGCGACATTCTGGTAAGTGATCATAACGTCCAGAACGCCCAGATGGGTCGCGCGGTCATTTGAATCGCGTCCAGGATGTAAATCACCCCAGGGAAAATCTTGTCGAGGATGAACGTTGAAACTGTGTGCTCTTGGTCCAGATTTCCCTGCAGTCACTCTCCACATTCATATTTCGCATGTGACCGCGCGTCACAAAGTGGGACAGCTGGTGATCATCAGCACTCTGCCGCGTTCGCATCCTCTCATCTTCAATCGTTGACGTTGACCTGCTGGTGCGGCGCGTTGAGTGATCTGCCGGTCGTTCCGGAAGAAGTGCCAAGTTCAGACCTGTTTACCTCAAGTTATCGATGTCGGTCCTTTGTGGATGCAGATTCGCGGATTATGACAAACTCTGGAAATCATTATATTCAACGTCGGACTCATACCGTTTGAATAATGAACTAACTCCGAGAGATGTGAACGGTGGTCATTGCCACTGGAGTGGTCAAGTGTGTAAAGGCACTTCCTCCGGGTGTCTTACAGGGAGATTGTGCACCCTGATTGGCCAGGGGTCGAAGATTCGGGTTGCTATGACAAAAAGATAAAAGTGACGGTCATCATAGGGCCTGTGGGATCAAAATAACACTCTACTTCCGCCTCGGCGGGAGGGCGAGGGACCGACAGAATTAGCGGAAAAATCGCCGGATCAGATCCAGAACCATCTGATCGACGATCAAAAACTGGCACCGCCCCCTGGCACGTGACTCCCTCTTGGCACTTTCAAGCTCTTGGCACTGGACCACCAAGTATCGAGCGAGGGCGAGCTAGCCCCGCCCCTCTTCTTCCTCTCCAAAGCATGTCCAGAATCGCAAACTTGACTGACTCCCTCCTCCCTCAACCCTCCAGCTTCTCAAAGAAGAAGCAATACGAGATTCTCGATGTGCTTGGAACCGGATCCTTTGGTAAAGTCATGGTGCGTCGCGATACACATTTGGTCTATCCGATACACAAGAATGAACCCACGGTATACTCTTTTTGGAACAGGCAGCAAAGTGGCATGTACCCGCCACTGTGGTCAACACCACACCCCAGAATGGAACATCCGATACGAGAACAGCGGGAACGCACGCTTCGCCATCGTCACTGACCGTTCCCTTCTCTGGCATTCGCAAGAATTCAAGTTCGTCAGTCAATTCCAAAGGTTCAAAAAACGCCGGAGACTCCGGGGTGGTCAAGGATGTAGCGCTCAAAATAATTCCCAAGAAGAAGGTCAAGGGAAACGAGGCAGCGGTTTGGGGCGAAATGGAGGTCCTTAAGGGCCTTGATCACGATAACATTGTTTGCGCAGTCCGACCCCTCTTAAGCACTCCCCCTCACACATCCTCAGGTCAAGTTTTACGAGTGGTTCGAGTCAAGGACAAAATATTATCTCTCGTTCGAGCTTGCCACAGGAGGAGAACTCTTTCAACGGATTAGCACGCGAGGAAAGTTCACCGAAGCAGACGCGGTTTCTGTCTTACGGTAAGCAAAGCGTTGCACTGTATATCCGAGGTTGCATCCAACCGCCTCCTAAACTCGTGTAGCTCGATCTTATCTGGAGTGAAATATTTGCACGATAACGATATCGTTCACCGGGATTTAAAGTACGCTATCCCCAGCGTTCTCGGTGCTGGAATGCCCACCAAATTTACAACCTTCCAGGCCAGAAAACATACTATATCGAACGAGAGATTCTGAGTCAGATATTGTAATAGCAGATTTCGGAATGTTCGTCTCTCAGGTTTTCTCGTGGGGAAGGCCGCTCAGCTTTCTCCGCGATTCAGTGCTAAACATCTCCACTCCTCCGATGAACAGTTGCATTCCGTGGCTGGAAGCTTCGGTTACGTCGCTCCAGAGGTCCTTAGCAGGAAGGGACATGGAAAACCTGTGGATATTTGGTCAACCGGGTACGTTCTCGACTCGTTCATTATGTACTATAATGTTTATCGCGCTTTTAGCGTCATCACATACGTGTTACTTTGCGGTTATGCTCCGTTCAGGTCCGCAGACCCGAAGGAGCTAGTCCGCGAGACGATGGCCGCCAAGATTGAGTTCCACAACCGGTATTGGAGAAACGTTTCTCAAGAAGGTGCGACTACCACCCGCACCGCCCTCCTCACTGCTCATACATCAGCATAAAATATCCAGCCAAGAGCTTCATCAGGTTGTTGCTGAATCCTGACCCCACCAAACGACCAACCGCGGCTAGTGCTCTCGCTGATCACGTGTGTATCCTGTCCCCCGTTCGGCTCCCGCGTGCTGACACAACTCAGTGGCTTACTATTCACACACCGTGCGCCGAGACCGACCTGCCAGGTCTTCGCGAAAATTTCAACCCACGTGCGCGTTGGAAGTCCGCTATCAACTCAACCCGGGCTGTCATCAGACTCCAGGCCGGTGTCCACGCTGCCAAACTCAATGGATCCAACGGTTCCATCAGACGAGAGATTCCGAGCGATGACGATGACGACGATGACGGTCTTCCCCTTCCAAAATCGAGGAAATCGAGCATGTCGACTTCGAAGATTCCTGCTGGGGAGACTGGGCCACAATTGAGCGCTCCGAACACGAAAGAGCCTACCCCTCCGCCCCCTCCTAGCAACGATGTGCAACCACCCATGGTAGAGGATCAAGAGAAGAAGTCCTCGGAATTACCTTCAACGCAGAGACACTCATCACAACCTCCCCCGGCCGAATCAGCGGTTGAGGATACTTCGAGGATATCTATCCACACGGACGATATCCCCATGCCTGGATCTTTCTTCCGGAAACCCCATGCCGCTCAGTGTGACGGTGATGAATATCGCAATCACCTACATCGATGGTTACCGAGATGGTTTCAATCCAAGAGCTGAGTATGATCCCGAACCAACCTCCTTACGCATGTCTACGCGGATGCCCTGGCGGGTTGTTACCAGAGTATTTCAGAATCAATTCAAGGCGTATCCCATTCGCTTTGGTGACAAAAATAGGATTCAAGGAGATGGGCGGCGCGGTCTCACTGTCTTGTAGCTTAATTCTGGCATATCGATCGTTTCGATCTCCTCTACTTTTGCCTCGGTACATTGCCCATCGACTGATGCCTTGGTTTGCCGAGGGTTTCCTTATGTTGTGTGTACCGTTGATATATATTGCGCGCCTTTTATCGTGCTTTGTGTGACATTTTGAGAAGATTAAGAAGTGGAGCACTTAGAGGAGGGGTCCCAACCACCCTCGAATCGATTGGGTGACGTGAGACTTTCGCTTGGAACTCGGAGCGGGATAATTGTACTCGCCCCGTTGCACAACACTCTGAGGTATCTCGTTCATTATTGCAGGACCGTTGATGCGCACCGAAGAAATGGAAAATGATCGACGTGCAGGGTATCATTGTGTCTAAGGGTATCAAATCCAAACGGCCTGATGCAGCTAGGAGAGAGGAACGAAACTACGCCGACCTGTCCTATGTCCGGTCCGCCCGTCGAAATTCCGGTAGGGCTTGTGGAAGGCCGGATCATACGGCCTCAATTCCTGCTTACCTGGAAGAGTTCCCCAGCGTCTGATTTTTCCTTTGTTGGCCCTGAGGGCCTCACCACATGTCGGGTACTTCCAGCAATGAACGTTGACCCCGTCCTTACGCCTGAAGTCCCTTCCTAGGCGAGGACAGGTGATCGTTTGGTTTGGACATAAGAAACCGAAATGGTCTTCGATGTGGCTGTTCCTGTGCCGCCTGACCTGCTTGGGGTCCGTGTGCCAATACAGGCACTCTCCCACCCGGCAGAAAAGAGGTACCTTGTTGCCGAAGCTGGCGACTGTCTCGTACTTGGTGCTGCGTTCTTCGTCGCCACCCTCGGGGTAGACGTTGTCGTAGGCGTTGTAGCCGCCGCCGAGGACGTGGCTGCTTGCGCCAGCCTCCGGAGCTGACCCTAGTCCAGCTTCCTGAAAAGCCACCTCAGGGAGCCGGTTCAGATATCCTGAGGCGGCATTGAATCCGGCAAAAGTGGGCTGGTACCCTTGATATCCTTCAGTGGCGCCGGTGAAGATAGGAACTAATGGAGAGGACGTCTGTTGGTTCTAAGGGATCACAGGGTCAGCGACAGGGTGAGATCGTACTTGAGAAAAATCAAACCTGCTCCGTTAAAGCCCCTGCCAATGAGGAACACTCCTGGAACCATGGGTTCTGCCAGGCCTGTACCCGTCGTCAGCATTGAAGGGGCACGATAGAAAAAAATCAGATGCTCGAGCGAAAACTCACCCAAAGGGTCGCATTGTAACTTTCGAAAGCGCAGACATCGCAGGAAAATTGGGACATCGGAAGGCGTAGAGGGGAGTGAAGAGGAAGGGAGAGAAAGACTTGTGTTGGGCTCATTCTTCTCAACGCACACCAAATTTATACCCAGAGGAATGCCTCTGTGGTTGGTCGCACAATATCCAGCGAGCCATGAGAGATGTGGCCGATCAAACGGGTCAAAGTTGACAAAGGTCGCTCTCGGAGGCTTTTGGAGTTTTAGCGTCCGTGGTGGCGATGGCGATCCTTTCAGTTCGCCCTGTGCGCCGTGTTCTCGACTCCGCAATCGGAGGGATACGCGAGAGTCGAGTAGACATCTTCGTGACCCATTTCCACACGAAATCTTAGGTATGCACCTCCCACGTTCCGTCCTCTCGTCGGAGCTCAGGCGGTCAGAACCAGGAGGCACAGATTGTTATTGTAGGACGGCAGGAAATGAAGTAAAGTCGGAGTGGCTCATCCCTCGCATGGCTATCGCTTTTGACTCCAAAAATTAGTGACCGACGCGTTTGTGATGGCGCAGCGCATGGACGACCCTGAGGGAGGAACCGGTCAGTGCGCATACGGTCACAACTCAGGTGTCACACTCCAACTGCAGGGAGTTGTGTCACAAAGGTCCCCAAGGTGATATGACACGCCAGGAGGCCAGGGTCACGAATTATTACGATACTCTCCACCCACAACGACGAAATTCGAATTTCCGAGACGTCGCACGCTTGACGTTGGGCGCGGATGGTTGTTTGTCTACCGGTCATGTTGTGCACGGCCGGACCAGGCATTGGGATAAACACAAAGGAGGAGCCGAGGACGGAGCCATGAGAGGAAAGAAATGACCGAGGGTTGTTTACGTCTTCGACGTATATCCTGACAATCAGAGCAAAAGAAACGCTGTATCCAGGTGACTTCTTCACGTGTCATAGACAGCAAGGGCACACTCAACAGAGGGGATACGTGGCGTCGCTAAGACAGCATGGTCACGAAGACGAGCCAAGACGGGGTGTGTGGACAAAAAAGGTGTCCCTGGGGTCTAGGCGCGTCAGAGACTAGCCCCGAAGGCGTTGACCAGCAGCAACGGAGACTAAGCCAAATTGTCCTAGGACCCGAGAAGGACCGTAGCCGAGATACGGAGACAGAGAAACACAGAGGGGTAGCGTAGGGTTTGAGGTGGTTTTTTGAAAATAATCCCCCCGTACTTGGTGATGGAGCAGTCTGAAGGGTGATAGGAACGCGTTTACCGACGATTTCATCATATGCTTGTGGCTGTACAGTTCTGACATAATTCACACCTGCGCTCTTCTAAAAAAAGGCTGAGGCATGTAACTCGGGAAACCAGTGATAGCGATGATTCGGACAAGAAGATCAAGACAGTACATCCGGCGTACCGCGAGGAGCTTCGTCGGACTTCCACCCTGTCCTGGGGTGGAGTTTGATTCACATATTCAACCAGTCCACTACGGTAAGTACGATATACGGCGAACGACAAGAAAGAAGAAGACAAAGAACTTGCACAGAATTGAAACTGAGAACAGGGAACGAGTGTCACTTAACATCCATCCGAGAGCATCTTTGGCAATCGCCCCCTTTGCGCTGAGCCGCCACCTTCCCAACATCGGGCCTTCATCTTGCTTGGACTTTTGACTCGATGACACCCTGAGCCTTCCTCTCCTTCCTAGCGGAGAGAGTGACTGAGACGTGCATGCATATTCTCTGGGACAGGTCAGGCAGACCGATTGAGAACCTCACCCTGACTCTCTCTATCCGCCCCTCCACAAATCTCGTCAGTTCTGTAACTTCACTTTGGACGGGACAACTTCATTCTCCTCAATGGCAGATACGATGCAGTAACACAACTGACTTGCGTTCTGAACCACTACTCTACTGGCCACTCCTCAGGCCTCACCGGTCACCACCAAAACTCACGACGGCTTGAGATCCGTTCGGGTGTTCCGCTGATCGGGTTGTGTTACCACCCGAACTCCGAGACTCGATCGATATCAACCCACCTCCGCTAAACCCACAGGCAACCCGCACTCCGTCTCAGCCATGCCGACCCCTTACGAGAAAGCGCGCGACGATAATATTAAGCGAAACAGGGAAACACTCCTAGCCCTGGGACTCGATGAGCTGAAGACATACATCCCCCCAAAGACCGCGAAGAAGGACGTGGCCCCCACAGCAAAGTCGCGTAAGCGCAAGTCACCATCCCTTCAAGACTCGAAGGAGGAAGATGAGTCAGGCGCTAAGGTTCTGAGAACACATGCCACCCAGGATATTACGAACGCGTCCGGAGTGCGGAGGAGCGCTAGGAACGCCGGAAAGACGGTTGACTACAAGAGTGAGGTCATCAAAACCCTCCCCGAAGTTATCTCTACCGCTGCGAAAAACGCGCAGAATAGCGAAGGCAAGAAAACTTCAGAACGTCGCCATACCCCGTATGTGGCTATTATCAGCCCGTTTTCATGCAACCATTGACCTCATGGTTTACTATAGAAAACAGTATGGCCATATTCCTGACGTCGAGGTCGGACATTGGTGGCCAACCAGGTGCGCTTGCGTCAAATTCCTGTAGATTGCAGATTTAGCGTACCTGCTACAGGGAAGCATGCAGTGCGGACTCCGTTCATGCGTGAGCCAGGAACAGCTCCCTCTCAACCACATACGTCACTGATCTCTGATCCGCTAGGCCATGGGTCGCTGGAATCGCTCCAGGAAAAGACGGTGCATACTCGGTCTGCCTCTCTGGTGGATACGAAGATGACGTAGACGAGGGCTATGCATTGTCAGTGCTCCTCGATATCAGTGCTCCTATGGCACCTGACGTACACCAACCCACAGCACATATACCGGTTCGGGTGGAAGGGACCTTAAGGGAACAAAGATTGCACCAAAGAACGTCCGTTGTTCATCCACCCCCCCCCTCCTCTTCTTTTTTTAGTCATGTGTGATGCTGAGAAACCCGCGCGTAGTTGAGGACTGCCCCGCAGTCATCCGACCAGACCTTTGATAACAATTTCAATAGAGCTCTCAAGGTTAGCGACGTTTTGCAACATCTCTGATCCAGCTCACTTTCTACGTATATCAGGTCTCCGCCGATACAAACAAACCAGTTCGCGTTGTCCGTGGATTCAAGAACCGTTCCGAGTACGGTCCCGAGGAAGGGTCAGTTAGGGCTGCCGCTGGCGTGTAGTTTTGTATTTTAATTGACACTTTCATCTAGGTACCGTTACGATGGTCTATACCAAGTCATAAACGTAGGTTCAGAACCCCAAATCTACATAGCACAGAAATCTCATCACCACTCAGGCCTGGACGGAAAGGGGACTCAATCCTGGCGGATATCTCGTTTGCAAGTACACGTTCAGGGTGAGATATGAGGCGGGCTGGATTAACATTTCAACTGATGCGTCTCTATTAGCGTCTCCCAAACCAGCCGTTGATTCCCACTCGCGTCCTCGATGGTAGCCCACTTGCTAGCGAAGGGAGTAGTGAAGGTGAAGATGAGAACGACGATGAAGATCAAGACCGTGACGCCGCAAGCTCTGAAGGATAGATAGTCATGGATCTTGAGGTTCTCAACCCAGTCATGCCACCCTCGATGCAGTATACCAACTTGTATATGGACACCTTGTTACAAATAATGCGAGTCCTCGTTCCAGATGTCAACTAATACCTCCAACTCAGCCAACAGACCGCGTAATCCATGGACTTTGCCCGACTTGTGGAGAGAATGAGAATACCAATCCACCCACAATTTGGACGATCATTCCATCATCTCAGCCTCATAGCTCAATCTCAATCGAACGTGTTTGATTTCGCGCTCACCTCTCGAGATAGTACTTATATTTCACAAGTTAACTTGTGCCAGATAGTTTCGTTTATCTATGAGAATAATCGTTTCGAGGTGTACACACTTAAGCCCATGGGTCAATATGTCATGTAGAGAATCAACGTCTCGCTGGTCTTGTCGTCCAACTTCCGCACTGTGCCCCTGGTACATGTAGCGTCACCTGCCTTCAAGACCTCGTGGTGTTCGACTTATCCAGTGCTCACCCCATCGTCGTCCGTTACTGCAATTGTCCCGGCGCCCGTCCCAAAGCCATCCAACTCATCTATGCACGTTGGTTTTCGCCGGAGATCGACAGTCCTTCAACCGCGTTCAGTTTCAACATGCTCGAGTTTTTCCGCGAGCTTGGAAATCATACCGAGTCTAGTCCACATGACTTCTACCATATAGTCATCCAGAACGCGGCTGATGCCGGGTTGAGTCCCGAAACGGTACGTGTTTTTATTTTGTCTGCGGCTACCCTACTCATTAATTTACTAGTACGACTATGACGAGACAACCCTTGTCCTCCACCTCTGGAATGACCTCCAACTCCATAAGCGAGATAGGGCCACACACGGCGCCTCTTCGATTCCAGCTTTCAACGGATGAACTGGATAACATGCGGACTGCGTCCCACAGAGGAAACCATTTTGTCTCAGAGGTGGGGAATGGAATCTAGCGTAGTTACATAGGTTGTATCTACCGCCTTGATGATCAATATAATCCATCCACGAAAGGGTGAAGAAGCCAAGCACGATGTGTGGTTTGTACAATTTACATAGGAGTACATCTGGACCAAGCGCATCACTCTTCCTGCCCACACATCTTGCAAGTATGAGAAAGAAAGCGAACGTGCCTGGACCCCTGGTGATAGTACAATCTTCTGAGGTGGTCAACCGACATTTTCGTAATATTTATTACTCTTACGGTGACTTCGGTGATGGCCGTCTACACACTTTCTGCGATTGGTCGAAAATAGCTCATCGCCGGGAACCCTTACGCCTTTCCCTGTCCGAGTTGCCTTTTTCGCTTACTTGCTCCTTTTCCTCATCGTTGCTGTCTCCATCCTTTTTTCTTCTCCATCAAATCCCTCCCATTCCGTACGCTGCTTTCTCACATACGTCTCGATACTGGTCATGTCACGACGACGACTGTACCTTTTTGGGATAGGTTGGAGGCATATGTACTCAACAGACCTATCCCTACGCCTTCCACCGTTGCTTGGTGGTGGTATCTTCAGTCACAATGGGCGCATGCCCTCCCCGATGCTTCCAATGCTCATTGACAACGACATGGGCCTGCAGTGCGAGCGTTGTTCTCTGAAGCTGCATTTCAAGGTACGTAGGATGCTGAGGCGGTGGACCAGACGTCCATACGGAGCACCCGAAAATTAGGGTTTTGACCGTGACCACGTAATCCCACCCTCGTCGGCCTTCCCGTGCAACCCGCATCGCCCCGGTTCTCTGTCCTCGTGACATCAGTCATGTGCTCTCTCTGTTGCTGGTCGTTGCTGAGGACAAGCCCAACGAGAATCTATTGCCATACGAATGAAATCCCCGAGTCGTGTCTGTTTGGATCTGTTTGGCTCGACTACCCTGTTATGGCAACCGCCTTCTCCAAATGTCTATCAGTTCCCTCCTCTGTTCCCTCACCGGTCCTCGTCCGTCTGGTCAGATTCTGACAGATGATCCCATATCTCCACACCAAGGGGGGTGATAACCTCTTGTTCAAGTCCTGGACTCCGTTGTCGCGCGATGCGATTGCAGGTGCATCGGTAGTCCTCTTTTTCCTTGCCATATTGGAGCGGTTGGTGAACGGTGTTCGCGGTCGGTTGGAGGGG
Organism: Thelephora ganbajun; assembly: GCA_014904855.1. Taxonomy (NCBI): domain Eukaryota; kingdom Fungi; phylum Basidiomycota; class Agaricomycetes; order Thelephorales; family Thelephoraceae; genus Thelephora; species Thelephora ganbajun. The sequence goes on along the minus strand of MU118199.1, from coordinate 16,151 downwards.
TATTGGGCATCAAAGTGACACCCTTCCACCGTAGCCATGACAGGTGACCGAGATCCTTCCACAGCGCACTTCGCAGATACGAGGAACACGTTGTCGAGGATGATAACACCTCCTGCAGCAAGCTGGAGTCGCCTTCGTTGCCTAATGGGTCCAAATTAATCCTCGCCCCACGAAGACGGATCATGCAGCCGTTCATTTTGGCTCACGACCTCCCCCGGGGCATCATCTACATGTTTCAGGCCACTATAACCTACACGCTTATGTTGGGGGTGATGTCCGTTCTTCCCCTTCGCTCTCCTGTCATGCGAGTCTGAACCTCTTTGTGCAGGAGTTTCCACGCTGGATACTTTGTCTCTATCATTGTGGGTTTGGGTGTTGGAGAGGTCATTTTCGGGAGGTGGGCGTTGGCTACCCATCATTAGATCCTACGACCAGATGTTCTACTACTTGGATTGAGCAAATCGATATCGTGGTATAGGCCTCCCCCCTTTTTTTTGTGAGGCATCTGGGACATTGATGAACACCAGCCGAGTGTTGTGACCTAGAGTTGTTCCCATCTACGCGGATGGGTGGGCTTGCCGACTCTCGCTCGCTCCCGCTCTCCAACAAACGTGCACAAAGTGAGGAGAGAAACTTTTTCGCACTCTCCCACACGGTTTTCCACCCAAGATTTGATCGTTATTTTTAGCGGTGTCCGCACGCACACACGAACTTCATATGCCCTCTGATTTCCCCTCTTCTTGTTCTTCGCCTCTCTCTTCCTCACCACCACCACCACCAACTTCTCCAGATCCCCTTTAAATAGCTCACACCATGAAACTAACCTCGTCTGTTTTGGTGACTGCGTTCGCTGCTGTGTCCGTTGTGAATGCGCATTTCTCCATCACTTTCCCTGGAGTACGTGGTCCGTTCAACGAAGACAACGAACCCCAGTTCTGCGGTTGGTAGTTTCCGGGCAGATGTCGCTAGCTCGGACGAGAGTTTGACACATCTGGATTTTCAGACGGTTACACGGCACCTGCTAACAGGACTCGATTCCCTCTCACGAACGGGTTTATAACCTGGGAAGCCAGCCACGGCTCGTGGACTAGTACGTTATCCTTTTCATCTCGGTCCTATACCTTACTAATGCCGTTTGTAATTTTCGTTAGTCGGAGTGCTTCTCTCCACCTCGACTTCCCCTACGTCCTTTGGTAACTTTCACACCTCTTCCGGTGGAGACCAGCTCGTCGTAGGTTATTTCCAGGGCACTGGCACATCTGGATGCATCCGCATTATGCCCACCGCAGCGGGAATCTCCGGTATCCAGAATGGATCCAACGTTACCCTCCAGATGGTGTTCGACGGTGGAGATGGGAGGCTATACCAGGTATAAGCTAGATGATCCGCTGTTCGCTTTAAACAACGGTGTGCTAACTTTGGTATGCTAGTGCATGGACGTGACGCTCGACGATCAGTACCGTATCCCGACTGACGTCAGGTGCGCGAACCCTCAAGGTCAACCGCCTTCCAACTCTTCTAGTTCTCCTTCCTCCACTCAGTCGGGATCTTCCTCGCTGGTCAAAACTGGTACGTCCGGCGGAACCTCTTCTCCCACGAGCACTGGATCGCCTTCCAAGGGAGGTGCAGTGGTCACTGCTGTCAACGGGCTCTTGGGGTTGGGCTTGGCCGGTGTGCTGGCCGTTATTTTGGCATAAGAACTTGGTTGGGTATCTCGGAGGGGTCTCGGCTCTTTGCGTTGGTCGAGTAACTTTTTGGTTTGATAAAATCTAGGGAGAATGTAAACAAAACAGAGTTAAAAAAAAGTAGCGTGTAGTCGTATCAATATTCAGTGTGTCAGTTTAGAGGTCAGAATAAGGTTCATCAGCAAAACAGGATTTTTGACGAAGTGAAAAAGTTAGTTAAGACACAAAAAGTAGTGGCAGAAGAGGTGAATGTAGGTGTTGAGAGTCAGGTGTACTTATGATTGTTGTGACAAAATCATGGAGTTTCTTCACACACATTTGTGTATTAAGTCCACAGGTTGTGTTATTCCCCTAGGCCAGCAGGGGAACCACAAATGACTCCATACATGTTGTAGTAGACTCAACAAATGACTCCAGGTGTTTTGTAGATCATTCAGGGGCCAGCATTGCTTGGCTATACCGTTCCCAATCAGGCAGGTGTCAGGCCACTCTAGCCCAAATGCTCACCGGCACAAACAAGGATAGCTAGTCCCTGACAAAAAGGATACTCGTCTTTAAGGTGCCTGTGTGCTCAATATTCCAGCGGGTTGGCCTCCAAGACAAACAACCACTTCAGACTGGCAGAGTCATGGTTTCTTTGGATGTGTCCTAAATGATGTGGGATTTGACCCAAGGTTTCCGATGGGTGCCCTGGCTACAAGGTGCAGAGGAAGTCTTCTGGGAAGGATCGACTTCTAGAGGTTTATGAGAGTGGGAGAGGAAGGGATTGTGTTGAAGGTTCTCAAAGGCACCCTCAGCCTAAATACCACTCACTATCTGGGCTCTTAGTGAGAGGGGAGAGGATATCCGATGATAATAAGACTGGGGAGCTACAAGGGCTAGAGAGGCTTATACTTATACTACTCTTCTCTAGGGTAGGTCTATCGCACACAGACCATGCAGTGCTCCCCATGTGATTGCACACAGACCAGCAGAGTCCCGTCAGTCTGTGATGGAACTCCTTGTGGTCCATGCGGAGCTCCGTCTTCATCATCCCCATCATTAGATAAGCTATAAGAAAATGAAGGAATGAAATGATGAACCAATAACAATGAGTGGAAGGTTTATTAATAGAATGTGCTTGCTCAGCACAATAAAGAAAAGTCTAGACTCCAGTCGGTGTGGTGGTGGGTGGAATGACCAATTGTTCCCATGGTGGGCCGTTGACTAAGTGTGGCAGGGTAAGAGAGTGCTAAACTGTGCAGGGAAAGGGACTTAGTGTGAAGGCTATTTAATCAAGGGCGGCCTTCGCTATTCCTCCTCAGCAATTTGCTCTTCTCCTCCATCATGACTCTTGAGAACAACAGGACTTTCATCTCTCCTTGTAACCAAAAGATCACTCATATCAACACTCGCCCTCACCACAAGAATGGGAAGGTGGGTCCTGACAGTTACGGGTTCGAATACCCAACTATGGCATTGGTAGGTGAGCTGAGTGAGTTTCAATTGGTGAGACTCATATCAGTTTGCCTTTAGCTCATCGATGCGGTTATCTCTCAGGAAGATAACGAGTTTCCTCATCATCAGTACGCAAGCGGATGCTCGTTTGATGATATTGTCTGGCAGCAGGCCATTGGGGCTTGCAAGAACATGGTGTCAGGCCACTCTAGCCCAAACGCTCACCGGCACAAATGAGGATAGCTACTCCCTGACAAAAAGGATACTTGTCTTTAAGGTGCCTGTGTTCACAGTACTCCAGTGGGTTGGGACTCAACCACTTCAGACTGGCAGTGAATGGTGTCTTCGGAGGTGTCCTAAACTACACAGGATTCAACCCAAGGTGTCTGATGGGTGCCCTGGCTACTTGATGTGAGTAAGTCTTCCGGTAAGGATTGACTTGACAAGGTTTATGAGAGTGGGAGAGGAAGGGATCGTGTCAAATGGTATCAATAGCACCCTCAGCCTAAATACTGCTCACTGTGTAGTGAGAGGGGAGAGGATATCTGGAGATAATAAGACTGGGGAGCTACAAGGGCTAGAGAGGCTACATTTATACTACTCTAACTCTAGGGCAGGTCTACTGTGCACAGACCATGCTGTGTTCCCCATGTGATTGCACACATGTCAGGATTTAAGTTTGTCGGCAAGTAAATTTCGAAAACCTTTTAATCCTTACGATTTCACATTCTTTACCCTACCCATTTCCCCTGATACCCTATCAGTTTCACCTTTTTAAACGGACACTTTCATAGTCACTCTTTATTCCATTTCGACTTGCTCACACTTAAAGGATCGGATTTGGAGAAAGGTTTTATTTGTAGTACTGAAACTGGTACTACCTCGGCAAACTACAAATTGACACTACGATCCGTGACCCAGCCATCGCTATACTCGAGATCAACAACTTGGACCAAACTCATGCCTTGGAATTGGACTATCCCATCAGATCAAGAACCCAACCTAAAGAGCTACGTCCCATTGCTCTTCCGCACAAGTCAAACTTAGGATCCACTCCATTCCTAGAAACCAATCTAGTAGCAGCCTAACGTCAAAGGGTTAGAAGCCTATCAGGAATCAGCGCTAGAAGAGGAGGCCGACCTCAAGGATCAGCTTCATTATTTGGTTGATCTACAACAATGGTACTCGGAGAAGGAACCCTAGCAGACTGAAGAGCTTTAGCTTCATGCTGACGTTGGAGCTGTTCCCTCTGTCTATGCTTCCTACCCTCTAGGGAAGCTAATGGAACATCCTTGAATGGACCAACCCAAGCAGACCTATGAAGCACGGGTTCGCTGAAAAAGAGTTAAGACCAAAGCAGAAGCTGATCAAGAAGTCACGAACCTTTGAACGTCAAGAGGTTCGGGAATCATGGGATCGTCTTTGCCTGACTCCGCCTTGGGAGGAGAGGTGAACTCCCTTTCCAACGCCGCCAGCCGATCTTCAAGATGAAGGATTCTTCCGGTCAAAACACAATTGTCTGCCATAGCCCTGAAGAAGTGCCGTTCTACCTGGTTAATCTGGAATACAACAGGGAACAATCAGTCACGAGGAGAATTTCCGTCAGAAGCATACAGACCATTGCTTGCTGACTCTCAAGCAAACTCCACAGACGTTCCCCCATGACAGCCGTATACCGAATAATAGAACCCACGGCGACATCATTGGAAGAAGACAAGTCGACAACCCCCCTCTCGATCAACTCGAGGAGGATTTGCTCGTCATCGTACATCATATGATTGCGATGCTTCTCGTCTATGTTCCTAAGGGACGAGATGCACTGTTGCCACATCTGATCGTTGAAGGAACTGTACGATTGGAAGACACGACGAGGCATCTCCCAATCCTGTTGCGCCAGGACTGCATCAACAAGCTACAAGAAGGATCAGACAACGACAAGCCATTGATGACCCAACTGACCTCTTTGGGAATGTTAGTGTCGAGAACATTCTGATCCTGACTTGAGCCTAGTGTGTATCGGGTAATCCTCTGGTTATGAGAAGAGACGAAGACTTTGTTGTGTTGAAGAGACATAGGAGGAGAAGAGCGATGTGCTGAAGGAACTGAGCAAAGTACCACGGGCATTAAATAGCCTTCATGCTAAGTCCCTTCCTTCTCATAAGCAAGTGCTCTCTTACCCCGCCACACTTAGTCATCAGCCTGTCATGGGAACGCATTGTCAGACAACCCACCATCACTCTGAACAAGTTCTAGACTTCACTCAATAGTGCTGAGCAAGCATGATTCTATTTTTACCATGATGATGCCATCCTTTCACTTTCATCACATTACATGGCACCATCACGACACACTCATTGTCATCAGTTTCATTTATCAAATGCCACATTCCTGGTCATCTGTTTTACCCTAACACCTCACCATTCCTTTTGAGGATACATTAAACAACCTAGGTCATTCCAGACCTTGACAACCCCTTCCTTTTACACTCATGATGCAACTAACCGTGTCATTGATGACTTCATATTCTAGACCATGACAACATTAACTTCGTCATTGATGATTTCTTTCATTTGTTTCATTCTGGGCCCCTTCCATCGTTTACCCCTTGTCAGGCCACTCTAGCCCAAATGCTCACCGGCACTAATGAGGTTTGCAAGGCCTCGCACAAGGATACTCGTCTTGTATGCCTACTTGCTTGAATACTCCAGCGGGTGTCAGTCTCCTCTTCGTCCAACATGGAACTGGCACAAGCAAGTTGCCTTCGGATAATGTCTGAATGACACGGGATTCGACCCAAGGTTTCCGATGGGTGCCCTGGCCACTATATGCAGAAGCGGTCTCTCAGTAAGAGTTGACCACTAGAGGTTTATAAGAGTGGGAGAGGAAGGGATCTTTGTCTGAATGTTACAAAGGCACCCTCAGCCTAAATACCACTCACTATCCAGGCCTAGCGAGAGGGGAGAGGATATCCGATGATAATAGAGATGTGTTGTGATGGTGCCATGTAATGTGATGAAGGTGAAAGGATGACACCATCGTGGTAAAAATAGAATTGTGCTTGCTCAGCACTATTGAGTGAAGTCTAGAACTTGTTCGGAGTGACGGTGGGTTGTCTGACAACACGTTCCCATGACAGGTTGATGACTAAGTGTGGTGGGGTAAGAGAGCGCTTGCTTATGAGAAGGAAGGGACTTAGCGTGAGGGCTATTTAATGCCTGTGATACTTTGCTCAGTCCCTTCAGCACATCGCTCTTCTCCTCCTATGTCTCTTCAACACAACAAAGTCTTCGTCTCTTCTCGTAACCAGAGGATTACCCGATACACACTAGGCTCAAGTCAGGATCAGAATGTTCTCGACACTAATGTTCCCAAAGAGGTCAGTTGGGTTGTCAATGGCTTGTCGTTGTCTGATCCTTCTTGTAGCTTGTTGATGCAGTCCTGGCGCAAGAGGGTTGGGAGATGCCTCGTCGTGTCTTCCAATCGTATGGTTCCTTCAATGATCAGATGTGGCAACAGTGCATTTCGTCCCTTAGGAACATAGACAAGAAGCGTTGCGATTGTTTGATGTACTGTCAGGATTGTACAGTTTTTGGACGGTGAATTTTTAAAACTTTTTAATCCTTACGATTCACGATCATTACCCCCCCTATTTCCCTTCCTGATACCCTATCAGTTTCTCTTTATCACAACAGACACTTTTGTAGTCACTCTTTTACCCATTTCGCCTTGCTCACATTTCAGGTCATCAATCAGGAACAACCTAGGTTACCACAAAGACTTCATCCTACTCGATCAAAGAGGTTTTATTTGTAGTACTGGAACTGGTACTACCTCGGCAAAACTACGACCTGATGATCCATGACCCAGCTATCGCTACACTCAAGCTCATCCTCAATCTCCACTGTCAACAACGAGTCGAACCCCTCCTGAGAAATTGGGAAGTCAACTGGAGTTCTTCTCCAACATTGTCAGAGGATTGGAGTCAAGCGAACATCGTCAAGTCAAACAGCATCAGCATCTGGAGGATCAGTCACGACAACACTAGCTGACGGAACCTCAATCGGTCGAAGAGCCTTAGCCTCCTTGGCACATTGAAGCCATTCCCTCTGTCTACGCTTCCTACCATCTAAAGAAGCCAACGGAACATCCTTGAATGGACCAATCCAAGCAGACCTATGAAGGACAGGTTCACTAGAGGAAGTCAAGATCAATACGGACGATAGGTTAAAGGATCAAGCACCTTTGGACATCATGTGATTTGGGGATCGCAGGATCCTCATCATCACCTGACTCCGCTCTAGGAGGAAAGGTGGACTCCCTTTCCAACACGGTCAACCGATCTTCAAGACGAAGGATTTGTCCAGTCAAGACACGATTGTCTGCCATGGCTCTGAAGAAATGTCGTTCCATCTTTTCAATCTGGAATACGACAGGGAACAATCAGTTTAGGAGAATTCGAGTCAGAAGCATACAGACCATCGCTTGCTGACTCTCCAACAAACTCCACAACCGTTCCCCCATGACAGCCGTATACCGGGTGGTAGAGCCCACAGCGACATCATCGGAGAAAGACAGGTCGACAATCCCCCTCTCGATCAACTCCATGAGGATATGCTCGTCATCGTACATCATGTGGTCACGACGTTTCTCGTCTATGTTCCTAAGGGACAAGATACACTGTTGCCACATCTGATCGTTAAAGGAACCATACGATTGGAAGACACGACGAGGCATCTCCCAACCCTCATTCGCTAGGACAGCATTGACAAGCTACAAGAAGGATCAGACAATGACAAACCGTTGACAACCCAACTGACCTCTTTGGGAACATTGGCGTCGAGGATGTTCTGATCTTGGCCCTGTCCTGGTGTATAGCGGGTTATTCTTTGGTTACGAGAGGAGACGAAGACTTTGTTATGCTGGAGAGATATAGGAAGAGAAGAGCGAGTTGCTGAGGAAACATAGCGAAAGTCCAATGGGCTTTAAATAGCCTTCACACTAAGTCCCTTTCACCTCACAAACTAGCGCTCCCTTATCCCGCCACACTTAGTCATCGGCCTGACCATGGGAAAGATTGATCAGAGAACCCGCCACCACACTGATCAAAGCCTGGACCCTACTCAATAGTGCTGAGCAAGCACAATTCTATTTTTACACTCAATGGCGCCATCCTTTCACCTTCATCACGTTATATGGCACCATCACGACACACTCCTTGTTATCCATTTCATTTATCAAAAATGCCACACTCCTTGACATCTGTTTCACCTTAACACCTCACCATTCCTTTTGAGGATATATTAACCAATCTAGGTCATTCTAGACCTTGACGATTTACGTTTCTAAGACTCATGATGCAACTAACCGCATCATTGATGACTTCATATTCTAGACCATGACGACATTAACTTTGTCATTGATGATTTTATTCATTCACTTTATTCTGGGCCCTTCCATTACTTACCCCTATCTTTCAAGTGTACAAACTAATTTGGTTCGATCACTTCATCTTTTGTTTCACCCCTTCCCTGATCGAGACCAACCCCCCTTTGTTTCCTATTCATTTACTCATCCCCCATTTTCTATAGGCCCATAAAAATAGGAGACGGAGCTCCGCATGGACCGCGATGGAACCCCGCTGGTCTGTGCGCAATCACATGGAGAGCACGAGCATGGTCTGTGCACAAAGACCTGCCCTAGAGTTAGAGTAGTATAAGTAGTCCATCTCTAGCCCTTGTAGCTCCCCATCTCTATTATCAT
>MU118198.1:18224-31279 GCA_014904855.1 Thelephora ganbajun | reverse complement strand
CCTTCGATGTCTTTATAAAGCAAGGGGTTGTTTCTGGAAGGACGCACAAACTTATCTTGATCTTGTTTCAAGTTCGACAGTGTGCAAAACTCAGGGAGTGTATCAAGTGTATTTTCTGGTTGCTCCCTCTCAGTCAGAGGAACTCAGTCAATCGTTTGAAGGTTCCGTACCTTTTCAACAAATATTGCCCCCAATACAATATGAAACATCCCCTGGAGTGGAAATCGCCAGCGATCGCCATCGTGCCACTGGGAAAAAAAAGACCTTGTGTACACCACCTGTGGCCGAAGGAGGCTCCTCCAGGGCGAGTTCAGGATTCACACGTTTTGGTGATGAGTTTGGAGTGATTTTGATGCGAATGTGGATGATCGTTTGAAATGACCCCGATTTGATGGTGTGAGATGCCGTGCGTGGAGGCCGTTGGAAGTTGAGGCACGCCAAGCATTCCGGGAATCTCTGGACTTCGATCCTGTGTTTGCACTTGTTTGTTGCTACGGACTTCCAACTCTTCACTTGCTATCCCTTCGGTTGTACTACTATTTAATCCGACTGCATTCAAATTCCACCACCAGGTGCGTCCCGAGGTTTCATTTGGCTTGAAGGCTGTGCCAGAATCAAGTGAACTGGTATGAGCAATTACAACGGCCCTAAGCCTTGCGCAACCAGCCGCAACACCCACATTGCTACGAGCTACCGTTGCATCTTTCCCGAAGGCCACCGAGGAGTGAAGTGGAGCAATTGACTATGTTGGCTCTCCCGAGCATGCCGATCATCAGTGGTGGAACCACAGCCCCATGACCTCTCCATTCCACCGCTATGTTTCCAAACTCCCTGATCCCGTGCTCATAGCAGTGACCTGGTAGCTCCTCCATGACTTCATCCTGAATTCTCATCGACTCCAAGTTCCTCAGTCGGAACAGTATATATACACAGCGTGGTCACACTTCAGTATCTGATCCTCAATTGTACCATTATCATCTACCAAGAATCTCTCTACTTTGTTAACCCTGTGTAATCATGTCCGGAAACTCTAACGCTTTTTCCTGGGCTGACGCCAAGGAGACTTTCAATCCTGCTGATAACTTCCATGGACAGCCCCAGCTGGAACACCACCTCCACCGAGATTCTGAGCCCTTGCCAGGGAGCAATTTAATGGCTTACGGCCATGATCAACACAAACACACGGGTGCATGGCGAATCAGACGAGACATTGGTACATCATTCATTCATTTGTCACTCATTACCACCCCTACCTCTTTCGACACAATGTTGGTACTTATCACGGACAATCGTTTGTTTAGATGCACCAGGATCCATCAAGGGACGCCCGAGTTCCAAGGTTCGTTGTTTAGCCGGAATGCCCCCAACTCCGAACACCCCTTGAACGTGCAATCTACCGACCAGGGAGGCGTCGCCGTTGGTGGACACAGGGACCTTCCAGAGGCCGTCCCAATGTGACTGATAAGATGATCGGAAAGTTGCAGAGGGTAGACTGCTATCCCTCTCATTCTGCGTGTTGGAGTCTGACTCATTCAGTTGTTGGTAGGCCGCCAGGAAGTATATGAACCAACCGGAATTGCACGAGAAAGGGGAGTTGAGGGAGAGCGGTGGAAAGCTCGCTGCTGCTGGAGAGGCCCATCCGTTTCATAATGAAGCTCAGCTTTGATCATCTTGCTGCCTCGCTATCTGTATTGGGGTCAATTCCAAGTTGATCCATGTTTGAATTCATGCATATGGAGGCAGTGAAAACCTCCGCCATGACAATTCAGCAAGAGCCGTGAATTTCAGATGCCGTGTTACTCGGGTTATCGTTGATCAGGTCAATGCCACCCGAGTACAACAGAAGTGGTTGTGTGCACGTGATGGTCTTACAGCTTATGAGACACATCTGCGGAATGCGGGCACCTCCCATTGCAAAGATTACTTCCACTGGAGGTAATTGTAATCGAACACTTGTATGGTTGGTATAGGTGGTAGGCAGCGGTATACATGCCATTGATTAGCAACGTAGAGACGGGATAGCATTGTAAGATAACGTGCTTCGAGCGTTAGGGTGAACATTACCCATTGTCTGTGGTTGAGACAGCGATAGCAAAAATAGATAGAGTGAACCAATTCCTCCGGGCATAGGGCGATCAAGTGGTGAGCCTCTCACATGAGAACTGAAGTACTGATGGTTTGAATCATGGTCTGCACATCCAAATGGTCATCAGTTCGGTTGAATCCAATTTGAGGCCTCAGAGCACTACCGGTACCTGTCAACCTGGGGTTGCGGCCTCTCTTTTATGTTGCATGATTTTTTTCCAGGATCAACGCCATAATCATATTGACTCCGAGTTTTAGATCTCAGGGAGGGGTCCATCCTAGTCCATTTGTGTCATGGCTCTCTCCATACACATAAGCGTGCCATCGTGCTCTTTGGGGCCTGTGATAAAAGTTAGATTTCTCAAGACTTGTTGGACAACTCGTAACGGACCCAATCAACAATCTTAGAACACTGGGTCAAAATTGGGCCCCTTCCCAACGGCCGGATGAATTCCCCCCACCATGGGGGAAAAACTTCCACAACACCCGGATCCTTTATCAATCTTCACCGTACTCCGAGAGGGAAAGGCCATTGGCATCACACAATGAATTCTTTCGAATGTCCAGCGTAGATTATTTGCATGCGCGGATTGGCCCAGTCGGTACGTTTTCGCATCCAATCCGCACAAACTCCGAGGTGTGATAGCTCCTTGTATTTCAATAGACGATCTTCCAAAGAATGTCAATATTGTTAGGGCCACCTGCCCTATGGACTCACAATAACGCACGACGGCGTGCCGGGGCCAGTGCGGGTCGCAAAAGTGTAGCGAGTCGTTAGTGTCTAAACTAAGACCGAACTAGACAGTGGGGGAAATCGACGATTCACAGATGTTCTAGAGAGGGTGATCCTCAATAGTTTGTGATGAAGACGCAAGAGGAGGAATAAGGAGAAGATAAAAATAGAAGAGATTCCAACCAAATAACGGCTGGGAGTCTCAGGACGTCCAAAGGGAGGGAAAAATCCTAAGATTTCAAGACTGGGGAACTAATTTCCTCCAGTCGTGCTAATATATAAGTCGTAGTGATCGTGAGCAAATAATAGTAACCAGGGGAACAAACATAATTAAACATAAACAGAAGGTGTGATGGTGTCGTTAACTGATCGTCATCAAGACATCATAGAAATGAGGGGGAACAAAAGAAAGTGTTCATCGCCTCATCTGCTCATCATATCATCCAATCCTCCACCAAGTCCCCAAATGTCCTTCTTCTTCATCTTGAACTCCTTGATCATTACCCGTCGTGACGGCGCTGGTCCGCGCCCTCCTCGTTCTGCTTCTCCTAATGCCCTCCTTCTGCAAGTTCACCACGGGGATCGCTGTACTTGGTACTCCCGCCTTCCTCCGTCACTCCTCTACTCCGATTCGATCTGGTTCGCCGCTATGTCCTCCCACCGTTCTCACGTTGCTCGTCGTGCCGCCCTTGGTTCCGTCGTGGACCCTCTTCATGGCCTCATTTCCCTGGGGCTGACCGATTGGGACGGTTGCAATCAACTGGCCGACAGTGCCATTGACGGGATGCGGTTGGCCGCCAGTCTGGCCGAGCGGTTGCTCACGCTCCACGAGGGGTTGGCTCTCGAGGTAGGCGTTTGCCTTGAGTGAGAGTCCGTCTTGCTTAACTCATTTCGCCTTAGGTCTCTTCCCTGGCTCGTCAAGCGCAGGTGCTGGCGTCCTCCCTCGATCTTGTCACGGTTGCTCATAATGAGTGTTTAGGCCGTCTCGAGAGTCGCTGCTTTGAGCAGGAACGAGAGTTGGGGGAGTTGAGGGTCAGGATGCTGGAGCTCGAGTTGGCATGGGAGCGGAGGGAGTTCCAGACGTCGTCAGTCTACGTCTCTGCAGCAGGGGAGGGGACAGAGGAGGAGGAGGTTGAGGGAGAGGTGGAGATGGATGAGGAGGGGTTATGGTCCCCAAATTCCTCTGATCGCGCTGCCCTGGCCCTTATTCCCGATGCTCCCTCTTTCCCTGTCTCGTAGTAAGGGTACCCTAGGCCAATCCCATTTCGTTTCTTGTTTTCCCTTGGACGTTTTGTGAGTCAGGAAATAAGGGTATATTGGCAGACTACCAAGGTACATGAGGAAAGCGTGATGACAAATATATTCCCAGTTCTTTATTTGGGCGTGTGGCTTTGGGTCATCGTATAGGGGATCCGTGGCTAGGTGTGATGAGGCTTGATGCCCACTTTCCGACATCAGGCATCGCCCCAGGCCACCAGTCGGCATTCCGACTGACTGGGGATCCCCGTTTAGTAACATGGCTGTTGTGATCGGCGACCGGCGATTGAGTAATCTGGGTAAAGCAACTTCGGTCAGTGATTGGTGGGGCTATTCGCTTTACTACTTACTTCAAGGCTTAAGACTCCAAGCCTTCAGGAGCAATTGTTCGATAAAAGTCCCTGATCCGTGGTATTGCTCCAGGTGATCCCATAGGTTAGGTCGCATTTGAAGTTTGATCCATCTACTGATGTTTGCTCGTATCCTATGCTTATCAGATTTGGGAATGTCTCTCCGTAATCCGACCATCCCAGGTTACTCTTATGTCAGGCCCACACAATCCGCTACTCAGGATGGGCAGTACTTAAGATCCCAGGTATAGTGACAACCCTGCATGTTCGACCTCCCCATGAGTTACTCTGGAAGAAATCCCTTCACCAAAAAGGTTTTGCTCCAACCCAAATGCCTCATCTCTGGACTCTGTGACATGTGAAGATCCCAAGATGATGGCGAGGAAAGAGAGAACCTCGTCATTGAGGGATCCCCCGTCCCACAGTCTCTTCATCATCCATCACTGCTGCCCCAACTCCAGGCTGGGAGTTTACATATCTTGGATCTGGATGGCATAACCCTCCTGCAGCATTGTGCACAGATAGCTCAGGAGCTTCTCCCATCCCTCCCATCTTCCTGTCCTCTGCTGAGCCCCAACGACGTCAAGCTCACGGATGAACACCCTGTGGCTGCAGGAGGGTTTGCTGATATCTTTGAAGCAACGTATGGCAATCGGAAGGTTGTCTTAAAAGCATACCGTTGCTATACGTCCTTCGACGTTGTTCGGGTTGTTGCAGTACGTTGTGGTCACCTACTTCAACCAAGCTTCTGACAGTTCCCGCACAGAGGTTCTGCAACAAGGTCTATGCATGCAGCCTCCCTCCCCACACTGACATGTCATTTGTAGGGGTGTATTTGACAAATGTGTATCCCTTTGGCTTGGTCTATGACTATATGGACAACCTGGACCTCAAGCAGTACTTGAGGGGTGAACCCAACATTGGGAGGCTGAAGCTGGCACTTGTTCCCCTCTATGCTGTCATGGCTTGGTGATTTGATATGCCAAAAGCACACCCAATCTACGAGATGTGAGGGGACAACATAGTTTTGAGGCTATGCCAAACCAGCAGGGGGTCGAGTAGTACTCTCTTGGGGAGCCACATCAAGAGAGAGTGAGAGTAGAGAGGGAATGATCTCCAATGGATATCAAATCTAAGGAAATACAAGTAATATAACGAGGGCTTATATACTGGTCCAAAGACGTGACAAGACAGTGACAAGTAACACCCTAAATTAACCAAGCACGAACAAACATGGTCTGTGCGTAGGTACAGCATGGTCTGTGCGCTGAACTAACAATAGACCAATACAGAAACATTGAACGGCAGGTTATGGAAGGTAAAGGGGTTACTGTTTTAACCACTGCACCAACAGAGTCACCAAGAATACTCTGATGACACCGAGAACCAAGTCACAGGTTCAAGACTGGTTGCTTCCCATGGGTTAAAATAAGGGTGAGACATACAGGCAAGGACGCAACCCTGACATATGCCCTCTCTCCGATAGACATCAACCCTCTGACACTTGTTGATAACAGGTGACAGACATAGCTCGATGCTTGAACTGCTTGCATGATGTGGGCATCGCCCACGGTGACCTTTGGATGGTAAGCCATCTATCCATCCATCCATCCAACACACTCATGTCACACAATTCACTTTCACTTCATGTCTCAGGTGAACATCCTTGTTGACAAATCTGGTATTCCCCACATCACTGGCCTTGGCAATATGCGTATTCTTCACCACTCGACAGAGAGTGGGACGAGCAACGATCAACTTTCTTGCAATCGCACACCTGAATTGGCTGGACCAGGAATTTCACCAAACATGTCTGACTTCACACTCCCCACCAAGGCTAGCGACATGTACTCCTTTGGGGTTATGGCATTTGAGGTATGAACCAACTCTTTCGTGTTGTGTTTGCTCCATTTGCTCACTCAAGACAGATTCTTACCAGATGACCTCCTTTCGATGGGATGACTGAAATTGCTGTGGCATACTTGATGCTGAAGGGGGATAGGCCACTGTGACCTGACCACCATGAGGTCTCAGGTTTCATGTGGTGGATGATCCAGAGCTGTTGGAACCCCACGGCATTAAGGTGAATGCCGATTGAGGAGGTGGTCATGCTCCTGGAAGTGGAACTAAGTCGTATCCCCACTCCCAGTGTCTGAAGACCTTGTTGGAATGTTTGGAATTGTTGAATGTGAATGGTCTGTGTAGCTAGCTGTAATTCAACGTTTGGGTCTCACGCTCCTCTGTGTATCTATCTATATATAAAGTGCAATTACAAGATCCGGGTTTTCTATATGCCCACAGGAATCTCTACCCAAGAGAGAGTTCCGGAACAGGTTTTCCATGAGAGATCTGAGGCTCTGTTTGTGTCTACCAGGCCCAGCTCTGGGACTGATCCAAACCTCATGGTCAACTCGAGATTCCTTCAACAAGTAAGTGCTGGCCTGGTTTGCTACTGCAGTGAATTTAACCCTACAACCATGGCCACCTGACATGCCAGTTAGCTAACCTTCTGCAACCTGGATCAAACCTTGAGTCAGTTGCCTTGCGATATGGGATTCTCAGATTACACAGCCACAACGGTTTGTACAATGTGCTGAATCTACGTCCCAGTGGCCTCAAGTCTTGGTGTCAGGATTATAGGGTTGTCAGCAAGTAAATTTTGAAAACTTTTTAATCCTTACGATTTCACGTTCCTTATCCTGTCCATTTCCCCTGATACCCTATCAATTTCACCTTTTCAAACGGACACTTTCGTAGTCACTCTTTATTCCATTTTGACTTGCTCACACTTCAGATGTTAAGAAAGGATTAGACCTCGGTCAAACCCAAAGAACTCATTCCAAAAACTACGTCCCATTATTTGTCCGTACGAGTCAAACCTTAGGATCCACTCCATTCCTAGAAATCAGTCAAACAATCCTTATGCCCCACACCTCTAATCTTGTTCTGGGAAAGAACTAGTAGCAGCCTAACGTCGAAGGGTTAGAAGCCTATCAGGTGGGACATGCTGCAGAACGCGTGCCCCTGAGAGACACTAGCTGTGAAGCCTCTCAAAGGAATCAGTGCTGGAGGAGAAGGCAAACTTCAAGGATCAACTTTAATTGTTTGGTTGATCTACGACTACAGGATTAGGAGAAGGAACCCTAGCGGACTGAAGAGCTTTAGCTTCACACTGACGTTGAAGCTGTTCTCTCTGTCTACGCTTTCTGCCCTCTATGGAAGCTAACGGAACATCCTTGAATGGGCCAACCCAAGCAGACCTATGAAGCACGGGTTCACTGGAAAAGAGTCAGGAACCAAAACAGGATCAATCAAAGAACCAAGAACCTATGGACATCAAGCGGTTCAGGAATCGCGGGATCCTCATCATCATCTAACTCCGCTCTAGGAGGAGAGGTGAACTCCCTTTCCAACTCTGCCAGTCGATCTTCAAGGCGAAGGATCCTTCCGGTCAAGACATGATTGTCCGCCATGGCCCTAAAGAAGTGACGTTCTATCTTATTAATCTGGAATACGACGGGGAACAATCAGCCGTAGGGAAGACTTTAGTCGGAAGCATACAGACCATCACTTGCTGACTTTCAAGAAGACTCCATAAACATTCCCCCACCACAGCCGTATACCGAATGATAGAACCCACAGCGACATCATCGGAAGGAGACAAATCGACAATTCCTCTCTTGATCAACTCCAAGAGGATGTGCTCATCATCGTACATCATGTGGTCATGACGTTTCTCATCTATGTTCCTAAGAGACAAGATACACTGTTGCCACATCTGATCGTTAAAGGAACCATACGATTGGAAGACATGATGAGGCATCTCCCAACCCTCCTGTGCTAAGACTGCATCGACAAGCTACAAGAAGGATCAGACAACGACAAGACATTGACAACCCAACTGACCTCCTTGGGAACATTGGTGTCAAGTACATTCTGATCTTGGCTTTGTCCAAGCACATACCGGGTTATTCTTTGATTACGAGAGGAAATGAAGACTTTGTTGTGTTGAAGAGACATAGGAGGAGAAGAGCGAATTGTTGAGAAAACATAGCGGAAGTCCAACAGGCTTTAAATAGCCTTCACGCTAAGTCTCCTTGTCTCGACAATTAACACTCTCTTACCCCACCACACTTAGTCATTGGCCTGACCATGGGAAAGATTGGTCAGATAACCGACTGCCACACCGAGAGCGATCTGGACCCCACTCAATAGTGCTGAGCAAGCATGATTCTATTTTTACACATGATGGCGCCATCCTTTCACCTTCATCACTTTATATGGCACCATCACAACACACTCCTTGTCATCTGTTTCATTTATCAAAACGCCACATTCTTTGTTATCTGTTTCATCCTGACACCTCACCGTTCCTTTTGAGGATACATTAACAAATCTAGGTCATTCTAGACCTTGACGACTTATGTTTCAAAAACCCATGATGCGACTAACCGCATCATTGATGACTATGACGCAATTAACTTCGTCATTGATGGTTTCACTTATTCATTTTATTCTGGGCCTCTTTCATCGCTTGCCCCTATCTTTTAGTGTACCAACTAGTTTGGTTCAATCACTTCATCTTTTGTTTCACCCCTTCCCTGATCAAGACCAACCCCCTTTATTTTCTATTCATTCACTCATCCCCCCATTTCTTATAGGCCCATAAAAATAGGAGACAGAGCTCTGCATGGACCGCACAGAGTTCCATCATGGACTGGCGGAACTCCACCGGTCTGTGCGCAATCACATGGAGAGCTTAGCATGGTCTGTGCGCAAAGACCTACCCTAGAGTTAGAGTAGTATAAGTATAGCCTCTCTAGCCCTTGTAGCTCCCCATCTCTATTATCATCGGATATCCTCTCCCCTCTCGCTAGGCCTGGATAGTGAGCAGTATTTAGGCTGAGGGTGCCTTTGTAACATTCAGAACAACGATCCCTTCCTCTCCCACTCTCATAAACCTCTAGTGGTCGACTCTTACCGAGAGACCGCTTCTGCATATAGTGGCCAGGGCACCCATTGGAAACCTTGGGTCGAATCCCGTGTCGTTCAGACACTATCCGAAGACAGCTTGTACCCTGCCAGTTCCACGTTGGACGAAGAGGAGACTGACACCCGCTGGAGTATTGGGACAAGTAGGCATACAAGACGAGTATCCTTGTGCAAGGCCTTGCAAACCTTGTTAGTGCCGGTGAGCGTTTGGGCTAGAGTGGCCTGACACTTGGTAAGGTGATCAGCACAGTACAACAATAAGTGTAATGAGACCATTGAATTGTATAATTGTTTGAATCAACACCAAAAGTCCACATAGGTGTCTATTACCATACGCACACTAAAGTGATACGAAACAGAGGCAGATCCATGCAAGCATATTATGTCAGGGCCAATAAGGGGTGCTCTGAAGCCAGGTGCTACAAATGGCAAGCACAAATGAGTAAGCGGCAACGTATCACAGCCCGCAATGGTTGCTGTATCGGACCCCGAAAATTGTTCTCTAGGGAAGTTCTCCCCTTCATGTCTTCACATAAAGAATGAGCGTTCATGAACAGTTGTCGCAGTGTTGGACGTCCGTCATCAAGGGGTTGTCTTCGGAGGGACCTACAAACTCATGGTTGATCTTGTTTCAAGTTCGACAGCATGCAAAGCTCAGGGCATGTATCGAGTGTATCTTCTGGTTGCTCCCTCTCAGTCAGAGGAACTCAGTCAATCGTTTGAAGGTTCCATACTTTTTCAACAGATATTACTCCCAACACAATATGAAACATCCTCCTGGAGTGGGAATCGCCAGTGGTCACTGCCGTGCCATCAGAGGAGGGATAACCAAAAAACGAGTGACCTCGTGTATGCCACCTGTGGCCGAAGGAGGCTCCTCTGTCACAAATTTCCCACAGGGATTGTCATCAAAGAGGGTTAATCGAATTATAATCCATTATGACTAATCCAATGAAAATGAGATTTTAGTGTCTTTGATTACAATCGATTGTAATTCCCATGAGAAATTTGCGACATTTTTCCAGGGTGGGTTCAGGATTCACATGTTTTGCTGGCAAGTTTGGGATGATTTTGGTGCGAATGTGGACAATCACTTGAAATGACATCGATCAGCAGTGAGACGCTCAGCACAAGGGGTGTGCAGAAATCTCCAGACTCCAATCCGGTGTTTACGCTTGTTTGTCACTACAGACTTCTCCACCTGTTACCCCTCTGGTACTACTGATAGCACTACTATCTAATCCAACTTTGTTCAAATTCCACCATCGGACATGTCCCCAGGTTTTGTTTGGCTTGAAGGCTGTGCTAGAATCAAGTGAATTGGTACAATGGCCCTAAGCCTTACACAACCAGCCATGACACCCATGTCGATACAAGCTGCCATTGTGTCTTTCCCGAAGGCTGCTGAGGAGTGAAGTGGAGCAATTGACTACCTTGGCTCTCCTGAGTATGTCGATCATCAGTGGTGGAGCCACAGCTCCATGACCTCTCCATTCCACTGCTACTTACTTGGTGACTCTGCCACAGTGTTTCTAAACTCCCTGATCCCATGCTCATAGTGGCAATCCAGCTCCTTCATGACTTCATCCTGAATTCTCACTGACTCCGAGCTCCTCAGTAGAAACAGTATATATATATATATAGTGTGGTTGTAGCTACTCGTCTCCTCGCTCACACTTCAATATTCGATCCTCAACTGTACCATCATCATCTACCAAGAATCTCTCTACTTCATTAACCTGTATAATCATGTCCAGAAACTCTAACACTTTCCCCTGGGCTGACACCAAGGAAAATTTCAATCCTGCCGATAACTACCGTGGACAGCCCCAGCTGGAACACCACCTCCACCGAGATTCTGAGCCCTTGTCAGGGAACAACTCAATGGCCCACGGCAATGATCAACACAGACACGTAGATGTGTGGGAAAATAGACAAGACATTGGTAAGTCATTCATTCATTGGTCACCCATCACTACCCCTACCCCTTTCGACACAATGTTGGTACTTATTGCGGACAATCATTTGTTTAGGCATTACCGGGATCCATCAGGGAACACCTGAGTTCCAAGACTCATCATTTAGTTGGAACACCCCCAACTCCGAACATCCCTTGAACATGCAATTTACCAACCAAGGGGATGCTGCTGTTGATGGGCATGGGGGCCTTCCGGAGGGTCATCCCAATGTGACCGATAAGATGATTGGAGAGTGTCAGAGTCTGACTCGTTCAGTTGTTGGTGGGTCACAGGGAAGCATATGAACAAACCGGAATTGCACGAGAAAGGGGAGTTGAGGGAGAGCGGTGGAAAGCTTGCTGTTGTTGGAGAAGCCCATGCACCATGTAATGAAGCTCAGCTTTGATCATCTAGCGCCTCACTCTGTTTATTGGAGTCAATTTCACGTTGATCTATGTTTTGAATTCATGCATATAAAGGCAGTGAAAAAGTTCCTCACCCGCAGAGACAACCCGGTGAGCACTGTGAATTTCTGGATACTGTATTATTTGAGGTGTCGCTGATCGGACCAATGCCATGCCACAACAGAAGTGGTATGTGCGTCCGGTGGCGTTACAAATTACAAGGCACGTCTGCAGAATGCAGGTAGCTGCTATTCCAAAGATCTCTTTCGTCAGAGATATCTATCTGGGTGCTCCGATATGATTGGTCTAGGTGGTAGGCATACATGTGCTTGCTAGCAACGTAGGGCAGGGTGATGGTGTAGCATAATGGGCCTCGACTGTTAGGACAAACCTCATCCGTTGTCCGGGGTTGAGACAGTGATAGCAATAATAGATAGAGTGAGCCAACTTCATGTATACGTCGATCAAGTAGTAAGCCTCATAAGTTTCCATACAATCCAGAACCCATATCTGAACAATTCCAGCCCTCAGATAACATGTCAGTTAATTTTGGGATTGCGATCTCTCTTTATTGCATATTTTTTCCCCAGGACCAACATAGCAAGCTTTCCCAACAACTGGGTAAGTTGTCCCCACTGCAGGAGCAAAACCTCCCAGAGCTCCGGACTGATCTTTATCAACTTCCACAGCACTTGGCCATTGGCGCCACCCAACCAATTCTTTCCGAATGCCAACTACTTACATGTACAGGTTGCTCACATGCGCAGGTCATGGAGTGGTTCGCATTTTGGGCATTCAATTCATATGTATATATGTCGAGGTATACCCGTTGCATTCAGTGGTTGTGTACGGTTCAAGTTTGTTATTCGGATGAGCCTTCGTGATTCATTGCTTATTGGGCAGGATCCTCAACACTAGTGGGGCTGAATGTCAGGGTTGTGTCCTTGCCCGTACGTCTCACCCTTCTTTTAACCCATGGGAAGCAACCAGCCTTGAACCTGTGACTTGGTTCTCGGTGTCGTCGGAGTGTTTTTGGTGACTCTGTTGGTGCAGTGGTTAACATGGTAACCCCTTTACCTTCCATAACCCGCCGTTCAATGTTTCTGTATTGGTCTATTGTTAGTTCAGCGCACAGACCATGCTGTACATACGCACAGACCATGCTGTACATACGCACAGACCATGTTTGTTCGTGCTTGGTTAGTTTAGGTCGTTACTTGTCACTGTCTCATCACGTCTTTGGACCAGTATATAAGCCCTCGTTATATTACTTGTA
>MU118197.1:8470-19060 GCA_014904855.1 Thelephora ganbajun | reverse complement strand
GGCCGCGTTGGGACTGCATCCCGACTTCCAGGATCTGGTAGATAGACCAGATCCCGTAGATATCAGCGCTCCCTTATTTCCTGAATCCTTCTGATGTCGGCGGGCCTCGAGAGCAATAGCACTTTGTCGTTTTCCTTGTTTTTGGTGGTTTGTGTGATGAGAAAACAGGTATATTCTTTGAGGCAGCAAGGTATACAGGAATGCGCGATGACACTTAGCGAGAGGGGAGAGGATATCCAATGATAATAGAGATGGGGAGCTACAAGGGCTAGAGAGGCTATACTTATACTACTCTATCCTTAGGGCAGGTAGCTATGCACAGACCATGCTGTGTACTCCCCATGTGATTACACACAGACTGTCGGGGTTCCGTCAGTCCATGTGGAACTCCTTGCGGTCCATGCAGAGCTCCGTCTTCATCATCCGTTATTTTACTAAGCAATAAGAAAGTGAGAGAAGGAAATGATGAACCAATGATAACGAGTGGAAGGTTTATTTATAGAATGTGCTTGCTCAGCACCATAGAGATTGGTCTGGACCTTGATTGGGTGGCGGTGGGTTTTAGCTGACTGATCGTTCCCATGGTGGGCCATTGACTAAGTGTGGCAGGATAAGTGAGTATCGATTTGTGAGGCAAGAGGGACTTAGCGTGAAGGCTATTTAATCGAGAGCGGCCTTCGCTATTTTCCTTAGCAAATCACTCTTCTCCCCCACCATGACTCTTGAGAACAACCGAACTTTCATCTCTCCTTGTAACCAGAGGATCACTCGCCTTGACTCTCGCCCACACTCCAAGTATGGTAAGGCGACACCAGATAGCTATGGGTTCGAGTACCCAACCATGTTATCGGTAGGCGAGCTGACTGAGTTTCAATTTGTGAAACTCATCTCAGTTTGCCTTTATAGCTCATGAATGCGGTGATATCTCAGGAAGACAACGAGTTCCCCCACTGTCAATTTGCGAGTGGGTGTTCCTTCAATGACATCATCTGGCAACAGGCCATTGGGGCCTCCAAGAACATGGACCATACCCATAGGGGTCGCGATATGGGTGATGAGGAGAAAGTCCTCTTCGATCTCATGTCGTCTGGCCTCATCGATCACCAGGAGTTTGACAAGCCCCACAAGTGGTCATCGCACAGTATTCAGTACGTGGCTGTGGTGGCCAATCATCTTTGGGCTTTGCACGAAGCAGAGCGTTCTAGGGTATGTCTGATATACCGTATTAACCAATTAAGGCTAATAAGTATATCGCATAGAACGATTGCCTTGAGAGGGAGCTGCATGAGTTGAAGGGGCAGGTGGCCCTGATCAACACTCATCTTTTGGCCATGGATTGTCACTCCTTCGATGCGAACAAGAAGGTGAACGATGAGCTGAAGAAGGATGGGGAGAGGCTTAATTGCCATCGATGATGTGTGGATCTCTTGCAGGAGAAGCACAACGGATTGGTCCTATATGTGACCAATCTGTTGGACAGCATAGAGCTCCACTGCTGATCTCTGATTGCTCTCAGGGGGGGTATGTGTAGATGCAATCGTCCAGAAACTCCGCCTGTTGATGGGTCCGGGATGGCTCCATCCTTCTCCCATTCTCCTCCATCTAGTCCTCGACATACTCCACTGCCTCCTGCCTTGTCGTCCGAGATGACCAAAGTCCTGATCGTTGCTCCAGAAGAAAATGTGGAGCCGATCCCTGTCCCTCCACCTTGTTGTGTTCCTCGTTGTACAGTGGTAGAGTCTTCGACCACCTTACGAGTTATCAGTGAAGAAGAGGAACACGAGATCGAGGATCGTCTCATTGGAGCCTGGCAAGCCCAAAGTCAAGCAGCTGTACATTACAGCCAACGTTCTCCCTGCAACTACCATCCTTATCGTAAGGCGTTAGGACAATGTCACCCCAACTATTCCCATTGGCTTGGTGTTGAACGAGAGCTTTGCTCCAAGATGTGATGTGCCTGTCATGCAGTTGAGTCAGGAGCAGATGCAGACTCTGAGTCCAGGAGCGAGGGGCTATCGGATGTTGAGCGTGATGAGGGCGGTGATGATGATGCCCAACGCCACAGTAGCCGCTTGTCTCCAGTCCTCTGATCACGTTGGGGGTGAACTTCAGTTGGTGTTCCCAATCTCTCAGGAGGAATTCAATTCCTTGTTGGCAGAAGAGATCGACACCGAAGTTCACCAGATCCAGGTCAATGAAGTTGTCAGGAGTGGGGCCCAGGACAGTAATGAGGAGTTGGAAGACAGCGACAGATGGGTCATGGATCATAGTGTTGAGTACGAGTAGTCATTTTGCCAAGGTGGTACCGGTGTCAGTACTACAATCAAAATCTGCTTTTTGCCTTTTGTGTCCTAAGTGTGAGCAAGTCGAAATGGGTAAAAGAGTGTTTATGAAAGTGTCCGTTTGTTTAAGAATTAAAACTGATAGGGTATATCTTCAAGGAATGGGTGGGTAATGAATGTGAAATTGTAAGGATTAAAAGTTTTTGAAAATTACTCACCAAAAACTGTACAATCCTGACAAAAATAAGGACAACAGAGTGAAAACATCACAGTTCTCTTGAGAATCTCTGCATGATCCCTTCCTTTCCCACTCTTACAAAACTCTTGGAAGTCAGCTATTACTGAGGCTTTCATCTGCACCACCATACCAGGGCACCACCCCTAATTGCATTGGTCAAATCCTGTGTTGTTTAGGAAGATTCTGGGGAAATTACTACCTTGCCAGTTTGAAGTAACTGCCTGTCTGAAGAGGTAACCCCATATCTGTCAGGAATGTCAAGCATTTGGGTGAGTAATTTTGAAAACTTTTATTCCTTATGATTTCACAGTTGTTATGGACTATTTTCTCCTTACACTCAGACAATTTTGTAGCCACTCTTTCAAACATTTCAACTTGCTCATGCACACAAGAACACAAAAAAGGTTATTTGTATACTGTAACTGGTACACCTTGGTGTATGGACCTACTCTACTCCTCATCCATCCAGTCTTGAGCATCTTCCCCCTCCTCTTCAATAGTCTCTGGAATATTGTTACCCCTCTTGTCAGTAGCATCATCCATCGCCCTGCACCAAACCATGTTGTCATATAAGCCATGAACATCAAAGGTATCTAAGTGCTTGGAACTAAGAGCATCAAAGTCAGCTACCTCTAACGGGAACACTATCTGCATCTCCCCTGACAGACCCCTAGCTACCAACTGAGCATGGACATTCAAGTTGGGCATGAGTGCAACAACTTGCATCATGCTCAACAGTCGATAGGCCCTCACTCATGGACTCACTACTGGCTCTATAGCCCAAGTCACCCCTGAGCTTGGCCCAATGGAGAGCGCACCTAACTGTTCACTCAGTGCCAACATCTGGTTGGTAGATGAACTTGGGAGTGGAGGCAGAGTTCCCTATGGCTTTGTGGTAAGGATGGTGGTGTTAGGATCGTCGATCCTAACACCGCATTTGGAACATTCCGGACTCCGACCGTTTTTCCGATCACTCGTTTGTTTCGTTTCTAAGTCCACTTTCCTTGTGTATACCGTTTATAGTAATTCGGGCTCCAATGTTTCCCGATCGTCCTCATGTTTGATTTCATGTTATGACTAATTTCATCTCGTACTCATTATGCGCGCAACATATGTTTCCTGATTTACTATGTCCTGGACTCCTTATGTTTTCCCAGCCCTTATGTTGTCCCGTTCTGTTGATTATTGTACCGGACTCCGAGTATATAAGTTAGTTCATCTTGTACTATTCTCCTCAGAACTAGAATTACTATTCTTCTCACTCGTCTCTCTCCTCTCGTCTTTCGTCTCGTCTGAAAGGACTCCGCTCCGGCCTAGTGCCGGTCTTCTGTCTCGCCCTTGCTTCTCTCGACCTCGGACCCTGTCCGGCCTTCGAGTGATGGACTGGTAGTTAATAGCTACTTGCCGGACTTCGTTCTTCGACCCTCACTAACTTGGTTACGTTTGGACTCCCATCGGACTCCGTTCGTAACAGGTGGTCAAAACGGGCATGGCAAAGAGCACAAACTTGAGCTCTTCCTTGGGCTTGCCAAGCTCCAACCAGAGTATCCTCAATCTCTCGTTCTTCCTCTTGAGAGATTGGGATAAGCTGTGTCACAGTTTCTTGGACAACAGGAACTGGAGCAGGGACCCCAGTGTCATTGTGCCTCCTTTCTATATGTTTTTGTTTGAGATAACCAAATAAACCCCTCATTTCTCACACATCACATGAGCAAACAAAAATGAAGAAGTATCATGGCAAGGCCCTACTACTGAGTAGGGAAGGTGGAAGCATTGGGAATTAGTGTGAGAACTGCATGATTGGAGGAGTCAGGAGACCATAGTCACTCCTCACTCAACACTAAATCATCCTCCCCTTCTCCTCCCTCCTCACTGACAATGTCCCCACCCCTAGTGGCATCCTCCATGGACATGTACCCCAACAATACCTGGGCGTCTCACCACTCCCAGGCCAACTCCAACTCCATCATGCAGACCCACAATTCCCCCATTTCCCACTCCAACTCAAAACACCAACTCTTGAGATGTCCCATCCGATCAGAATGAAATGTTGTCAGGAGATCAAGGGATGATGTGAGATGATGAGCCTGATGAGCCAAGGTGGAGACCTAAAAGCAATTGGACTTGAGCAATGTCAAACTCACTCAAGGCAAATGCCTACCTTGAGGGCAACGCCTTCATGAAGTGTAAGTAAATGCTCTGCCAAGGTTGCAGCCAGCTGGACACTGTCTACAGAGATATTGGGCAGAAGGTTCCTCCCATCCCAATCAGTGAGTCCCAAAGAAATGAGGGAGTGTAATGGATCCTGGGTAGATCCAAGGCCCACACAACAAGTGACATGAGAGCAAAGAGAGGACATGACAGAGAACCATATGATATCAGAATTTAGGAGTAGGGTAGGCAATGAGGAATACCAAACCATACAATCCCCATGGTGGACTTGAAGGAGGGCATTGGGTGAAGGAGCACGAGGATTAGATGGACCAGTACCATTGTGGCAAGTAATGACAAGGGAGTTGAGGACAAAGAAGAAAGACATGTTTAAGATGGGACTGAAGGGGTAGTGAACATTCTCTTTTATTTCTCATTTTATGTTGATCACACAACAATTTCACCTTCATCACATCTTCCCTTTGTTGATATTTGTTTACCTACTTTGTTTATGACTATTATGCCTAACCTGTATAAGTAGAATGATGGGGGAAGTTAGTTCCCCAGTCTTGAAATCTTAGGACATCCCTACCTTTGGGCAGAATAAGATATCCAGTTGTCATCCAACTGGATTCCTTCATTTTTATTTTCTCATATTCCCCTCTCTTAGTCATCATCACAACTATTGGGGACCACCCCCTCTAGAACACCATGGAATCAATGATTCCCCTCATTGTTTAGTTCAATCATAGCCTTAGTGCTATTGATTTATTACATTTTTGTGACCCACACAGGCCCTGGCACATTGTTGCACATTAGTATAGGCCTGAAGGTCAGGTGGCCCTGACAGTATTTCAAGACTTATCTACTGTGCCTGTTGCATCAGACAACCCCCACCCACTCTTGTTTTAGATTGAGTGCAGAAGTACTATACACACTGCCCCAAAATAACCATGGATCCACTACTCTACAAAGAAGAAGAATCCAACCTGGACTTGACAGCTGAAGAAGAAGCTGAAGTTTTTTGCAACCTTGTTGAAAACTTTCCAAGGCCATACACTCATTTTTCTCAATCACCTCTTTCTATTCACCCTATTCCTGTTGAGACTGCTGCACCAACTCCTCACCTCTCACCATTAGCAGCAGACACCCTTGCACTCACTTCCCTACCCTCCACATGCACTTTGAGGTAGGTGCTCCCTGCTGTCTCTCCTCTCCCTTCTCAATCACTCTCTCATCTCTCTGAACATCCTATCCCTCTTTCCACTCTTGCCTCTCCCTCTCTGGTAAATCATAGTATGATACCAGCTTCCAGACTCACATCCCCCACTGCACCACAACCCTCTGCTTGTCTACCATCTTGAACAATGTCCCTATACCAAGACTCTGCCTCCTCTTCATCCAATGTGTCTACCTCCACAGCATCCTCCTCTAAACACACTCCCTCTGAAACTGACATGGTCCAACTGGGTGAAAACATGCAACAAGACCAGGATGACGCTATGACAATGATGGCCAACACTCTCACACAACTCCAAGCCCAACTGGCTGCCCTGCAAACCAGAGTAGCCCAGCCTACCAACATCATCGGCATGTTGGAGGAACAATTCAGCAACTTCCTGGATAATGTTGAGAACCATCAACAACATCAATTTCAGCCAGGAGTCAATCCAGTAATGTCTGCAAGAGCAGGAGCCAACATTTTATATAAGGACTATCCACCTCCACCAGGCACTTGTGATATCAAGGGTGTAAAGCAACCCAAGTGCTTTTCAGGAGCACAGTTAGATGCCAGGCTGTTTATATAACACCTCAATGCCTTCTTTGCCAGAAAACTGAATACCTATTGCCTTGCTCACAATCACATCCTCTTGGCCTGTGACCTCATCACAAAACCTCCTGCTGAAACCTGGGTGCTTGCCATATCTGATGCAGTCATGCATGACACAAACAACACCTACTACTTGGACGATTGGGTGTCAGGATTGTACAGTTTTTGGCGAGTTATTTTGAAAACTTTTTAATCCTTACAATTTCACGTTCATTTCCAATCATTTGATCCCTTGTCAAACTCCATCACACTCCTTACATGGACACTTTCATACTATTACTTGTCCATCCATTTCAACTTGCTCACACTCATAGGAAAATGGAGAAAGGTTTATTGTGTAGTACTGATACTGGTACTACCTCAGCAAACTACTTGAGGCCCACTACACTCCTATTGGTCACCCACCCATTGTCACAAGCACTGCTACAAGTCACCTCTTCTATGATCATGGGGTGAACTTCCACTTGGAGCTCTCCAGATAAGAGAGCATCGAAGTCTTCCTGTCCAATAGGGAAGATCAACTGAAGTTCACCTCCAATGTGATTAGAGGAGCAGAGATGAGAGAACACGTTTGCATTGGGCATCATCATTACTGCCCTCATCACACTCAGCAAACAAAAGCCCCTTGCTTCTGGGCTCAGAATTGCTGGCTGCCCCCGAGTCAACTCCACAATGGGCTTGACGCATCTTCTGTTAGAGGTCGTGTTCGACTCCGAGCCAATGAGAGTACTTGGGAGTCCCTATGGACTTGCGGTAAGGATGGTAGTCATGTGTTGAGCAGGAAGAACAACAAACTGCAGCTTGACCCTGAGCTTGCCAAGCCCCAACCAAATGGTCTTCAATCTCTCGTTCCTCTTCATCGGTGATCACCTGAAGAATGGTGGTGGACTCCTCTACTGTTCTACAAGGAGCACAGCAGGGAGGGTTCAAAGCAGGGGGCAGCACAGGGATGGGGGTCTCATTCTCCTCAGGCACCAAAGGGAGTGTCGAAGAAGATGCAACAGGATCAGGAGACACTGCAGGAGCAGGAGACATATCTGGAGAAGGTGAGAAGATTGGAGCCTCTCCTGACTCCATGCCTGGGGTGTCACTTCCCAGAATATTGCACCTGCACAAACCCTCTCGGAGCGCAATCAAGGAGCAGCAGTGAAGTTCTTGTTGTTGCAACATGTTGGAGATGAAGTGGATGAGGTCATTATGCTTCTCTTGAAGCGTGTTCAAACAACTGTGGTGATGAGTCAACCTGTCACCATCCTTCTTCAACTCCATGTTCACCTTCGTGTTGGCATCAAACGAGAACCAATCCATGGCCAAGAGATGAGAAGACAAGAGGCGAACCTCCCCCTTCAAGGAGTGCAACTCAGCCTCCAAATGATTGTTCTATGTGATATACGTGTTAGCCACTAATTAGCTGACAAGGTATATCAGACATACCCTGGTATGTTCAGACTCCAACAGAGCCCATAGACAATTGGCCACAACGGCCGAGTAGCGAATACTTCTGGAAGACCACTTGTGGGGTTGGTCAAAGGCCTGGTGATCCACAATACTGGCCTGCACAAGATCAAACAAAACTTTCTCATTGTCTGCCATGTCCCTACCCCGATGGGAATGGTCATTGTTCTTCAACACCCCAATGGCCTGCTGCCAAATGATGTTGTCAAAAGAGCAGCCACTCATGTATTGATGACGAGGGAACTCATTGTCCTCCTGGGAGGTGACAGCCTCCATGAGCTAAAGCAAGCTGAAATGAGTTTCACCAAAAGGAAGCTCAATCAGCTTGCTTACTGATGTCATAGTAGGGTATTCAAACCTGTATGCATCCAAGCCAGGCTTGTCATCTTTGAAGTGAGGCCTTGTGTCGATATGAGAAACTCTTTGGTTGTGAGGAGAGATGAAGGTGTGATTGTTCTTGAGAGTCATGACTAGGGAGGAGAGAAGTGAACTGCTGAAGGAAATGGTGAGAGATTGCTTGAGTTTAAATACTCATCACACTAAGTCCTTCTGCCACCTAAGATAGTGCTCTCTTACCCTGCCACACTTAGTCATTGGCCTGTTCCATGGGAACAATCAGACACTTGACCCACCACCCCTCCGAGGCTGAGTAATCAAAAGTCAATTGAAGCTGAGTAATCTTATGCCTTGATGGCGCAATCATCACCACACTCTTTGTCATCAGTTCTTTTCTTAGAAACTCCATCAAATCCAGGTCATTCCAGACCTTGATGCCCCTTTACGATTCTAGACTCATGACACAACTAATCGTGTCATTGATGACCATCCAGTGCTATTATTGGCATGTTTCTATTTTTATTCCTTCTATTGTCTTCTGGGCCCTTCTACCTTGTATTTTTAGACCTTCCCCCTCCTTCTATTGGCCCTCTAAAAATAGTGGATGACAAAGACAGAACTTGTCAGGCCACTCTAGCCCAAATGCTCACCAGCACAAACAAGGGTAGCTGTCAGGATTGTACAGTTTTTGGGCAAGTAATTTTGAAAACTTTTTACATCCTTATGACTTCACGTTCATTACCCCACCCTTTCTCCATATACCCTATCAATTTCCCCCTTTATTTTAAATGGACACTTTCATAAACACTCTTTTAACCATTTCAACTTGCTCACACCATAGGAAAGAAGGATCACATGGTCTATTTTGGTTGTACACTGAAACCAGTGTACCTCAGCCATTTGGACTACTCCTCATCAGTCCATTCCTGATTGTCCCCTTCCACTTCCTCTTCCACTGTCTCCAAAATGTTGTTCCCATGCTCGTCGGTGGCATCATCCATGCCCCCATGCCCAGATCATACTACCTCATCATACAGACTGTGTACATCGAAGGTATCAATATGCTTGGAACTAAGAGCATTGAAATCTATGGTACTTAATGGAAAGACAATCTGCATTTCACCTGCCATACCCCGTGACACCAACCTAGCATGCACATTGCTGTTGGGCATCATGGTCACCACTTGCATGATGCTCAACAGATGATAAGCCCTCACTTCCAGACTCACTACTGGCCCTATAGCTGGAGTCACCCCCAAGCTTGGCCCTACAGATAGCATGCTGAACGACCGGTTCAGTGCTGACATCTGGTTGGTAGACAAATCGAGGGGCAGAATTGCCTATGGCTTTGTGGTAAGGATGGTGGTCGTACATGGCACAACAAAGAGAATGGACTTGAGCACGGCCTTGAGCTTGCCAGGCTCCTACCAGGGTATTGTCAGGCCACTCTAGCCCAAACGCTCACCGGCACAAATGAGGATAGCTACTCCCTGTCAAAGGATACTTGTCTTTGGTGCCTGCTAGTCCACAATATTCCTGCGGGTGTCAGTCTCCTCTTCAGACAGGCAGGGACTAGGTTTCTTCGGATGTGTCCTAAATGATGCGGGATTTGACCCAAGGTTTCTGATGGGTGCCCTGGCTACAGGTGTAGGAGAAGTCTTTGTCATCGTGCTTTCCGGTATACCTCTTTAGCCTTTCAATATACCCACGTTTTGGTCACACACAAACAATCTGAGAGGACGGAACAACAAAGTGTCATTGGAAGAGCGGACCCCTACTACTGGACAGGGAAGGCAGAAGTGTCTGGAACTAGGGCGAGGACAGCGCGATCAGAGGAATTTGGGGACCACAACCCCTCCTCACCTATCTCCACCTCTTCCCCCTCCATTCCCTCCTGCATCCCAACCACTTCCCCCATCACACCCGCCTCCATCTCCTCCAGCATCCAAACCCAGAAATGGAGACCTAAAGGAATACACCATGAGTAACATCCCTGTCACTCAAGGTAAACGCCTACCTTTCCAACCTCTGCACTCCTGTCAGGCCACTCTAGCCCAAACGCTCACCGGCACTAACGAGGTTAGCAAGACCTCGTACAAGGGTACTTGTCTTGTGTGCCCGCTTGACTCAATACTCCAGCGGGTGTCAGTCTCCTCTTCGTCCAACGTGGAACTGGCAGAGTCAAGCTGTGGTCGGATAGTGTCTGAACGACGCGGGATTCGACCTAAGGGGATTATCGATAGGTGCCCTGGCCACTATATGTAAGAGGGGTCTCTCGGGAAGAGTCGACCACTAGT
>MU118196.1:0-35237 GCA_014904855.1 Thelephora ganbajun | reverse complement strand
AGATGGACCAATCGACGATTACGAAAGTTGGAGTGGGGAGCCTTTAGAGGAGTCTCAAAAACACAAGTCGCCCCTGTGCGTACCTAATCTGTGAAGTTCATAGGTGAACTGGGTCTCATACCCTACTCAGAAAGTACCGGACTGAAGCTGCTGCTGCTGAAAGTCGTGAGGTAGTGTTACTAATGTCAGGGGCATGGAAAACGTAGGCAAGTCCAACCTTCCGCAAGAAAAGTGATTGACACGTCCACAGGTGGATGTCACTCTTCTCCTACGCCTACACGAACGAGGTGACCTTTTCGCCCCTTCGGACTTCTATTGATAGTGATTACGTGGCGGACGCCGAGGTACAGCGACCACAGCTATGTTCTCCTCGTTCGGTATATTCTTTGGCAGCAACGGTGGGTATTCTCTGCGGATACACTGTTCCTAGTGCTGACACATTGAACAGCTTGGGATCAAGAATATCAAAGAGGAAGCATTGAAGGACATCCAATCCAAACTCTCATCTTCCAACATTGTACAAGAACTTTTTTCTTCCTTTACTGCAAGGTGAGCATCTAACGATCTTGGTCGTTCGCTTTTTTCCCACTTGGACCTCCTTCAGTCACGAGGCGGTCTTGGACATAGAAATCCAGTTCCTTCACGAAAAGGTTATCGGGGAGGATCCCAAGCTGCTGATGGACCACATCCACAGAATGGCATCTGGAGTGACACCCTTCTTTCCCACAACGCTGAGTTTGGTTTACGATAAGCTGGTTGAAAAATCGCTCACGAAGCCCATCTCCTTTGGTCTTGGTTTTGACGGTTGCACTGGGGATCAGAGTCCCATTGACCCCACTCCTCCCCTCCAAGCATCGGGTTCCACCCCTGCCATCGACTCACCTCCCACTATCAACTCTGCTGCTTGCTCCTCCAATTCGCAAGCTCTTGCCTCTACCACGGGGCCTATTACCCTAAATACTGCCAGCAACTTGACGCGGCTGAAATGTGCCCTATGTGGTAAAATCGCACGACTACAAGACCTTTACGATGGTTTACGTTGCCCTGTGTGCCCAGGGAGGTGTACCAGAAGGCGGCCCCTCATGGTATGCTCATCATGCAACGCCTCACGATCGATGCGTGGAGATGATTCGTCCAAAAAGGGGCGTAGAGAGAGGATTATGTAGCGTGGTAACACGAACGTTTAAACAATGGAATGACCCCTTGTCGTATCCCGCGAGCTGCGAGGTTAAGTCAAGTTGATTTGGTCATGGATCAACGAGGGTTTGTTCCAGCCGGACAGAATGGAAGTCTCATGGCTCGGTGAACTTCGAGGGCTCTAAGTTCTTTCGCCGTTGAAGTGGAAGACGAGTACAACGGTGTGGATTTCGCAGAGATGAAGGGAGAGGAGAAAGGTATCCTACTGTTATCGACGAACATCTATGGCTTATATACTATGAAAGTTCAACATGAACATGTGACGTAGTAAGCGTGCTTACATGAAGGATGAGGCTAAGCTGGGAACCGCAAGCTTTGGACAGACCATATGACTGAGATTTTCTATTTGTTCCAGGTACGGGTAGAGTCGTGGAGGTCATTAAACCACTGGAACACCGGAGTCGCCGTTCGTCTCCAAAAAAACGCCGTTACCAACCACTCCGAACAGAGTTACATCGATTGTGTAGAGTCGGACAGCCCATACGCCAATGGAGGTCGAAGCAAATGGAGAGGTGTCACGATGACCCAGGCTCGAAGCTGGATCTGGGTGCTGAAGCGCCGACTTTTCCAAAGGGAACGAACCACCCTTTGTGGCTACTCGGTCGACGAGGTGAAGGCAAGTTTCAAAGTCGAGTCGTGGTAGAGATCTTCGAAGGTAAAACGAATCCAGATTCCTAGTAAGTGTTGCTACAGTGGGTGGTAGTACTAATAAAAAAAACAATACCAAGACGGGCAGGAGGGTAGAATGAAGAACGAAAGAAAAAGAGTGAGAGGAAACTACGTAGCGATTATGATCGGCGTATGCCGAAACCGGGGGGACAACCAGTAGGATTAGTATATGCACAACCTCCCCCCGCTCTACTCTATACTCTTCTTCCCAAGAAAGCGCGGTATCTAGGAGCGGCAGAGGTCGTGTGGAGGTATATGAGAACGAAATATCTGTGTGTCTTTTAAGGCGGGGGGAGGGGCGGATATTCTATATTCGAGTGGGCTTGGCCGATGAACCTCCCGCTATGGGGGAGGGGGGTCACCAGTAGGGTTGGGATTGGATCGAGCGGGGGTGAGGTGAAGTGAGGGTGAGGCGGAAGTATGATGAAAAAAGTTTCCAAATCCCGAGGGATGAAATAGAAGGGGTGAATAGCGAACCAGAGAGACCAGAAGGCGAAAAGGTAGACCAAGTTCCACGATCTAGACTGTACTCAAATCGCGATCCACTTTGGTCTCCTCTCCAAAGTCCGAGATGGACGAGGCAACACGATCACGATCCGTTTGAACGTCCTGTTGAACGGCGATGCTAATCCCTGACCTCGTTCCCCCCACAGCTGCGAACCTATTGGTTTCCTAGAGCAAGGGGAAGCAGTTAGGTGTTAGCGTTTAGCGCGCGCAATATTCCTTAGTCACGCGACGTACAGCAAGACTGATGCTCTGAGGGTCATTCGAGTGCAGGTGCTCCCGAAGGCCAGAACGCGAGTTAAGGGTCTGTAAAATGGGAATACCGTCATTAGACCCCACTATATGCGCGTCGTATGGTCCCAAGATGACTTACAAGCATCAACGTGTTACTGGATGGGAGAAGTAATGCGTAGAATGGTCAGAAAACGTTCACTTTAGAACAGCGTGAAAGTTCCTCACGTGTAGATCCTTCCCTGAGGCTAAATGGCAAGTCAGCACCGCCGTGAGCGTATATGAAAACGCGCACCACATACCAAAGCAAAGAAGAAATGAAGGTTCGTATCTCCCTTGGTTGCGAACACAATTACATCAATGATCTATCTCCCATACCGCGTCAGCAACTTTAAACCGTTCCGAAAGCCAGAGACCTACACAGAAGATGGCACCAACGGCGGCGGTTTCGATGGCAGTCCTGATCAACCTTTCGATGATTGTGTCGGTCTCTGGAGAAACGGGTCGCCCAGTGTCAAAAATTCTCGGTATGGCATGGGGAGAAGGGAGGGGGGCGCGTACTGCTGAACCCGGTTTTGCTTCGACGCAAATAGAAGAACAGGGCCGCCCTAGTAAGGGGGAAATGACATCAGGACAAGTGGTTCCCTTTCTGACGGTGGTGAGTGTACGAACGTAATGAGGACTAAATGATGATGGAAGGTCAATATATGTACGAATGGAGAGATGCGAAAGTTATTACTGACCATCAGTAAACACGGCAATACCCAACCACGAAGTTGCGACCGGAATAAGAATCTTGAAATCAGCAACGCTAAGGGAAAGTGGTGTGAGCTTCCTATGTACAAACAGGAATCCGCAATGTAGAATTCCACGCACTTGGAGATAAGGGTGGCCAAAATACCACCAGCGATTCCACAACCACCCTGAGCGAGCGAGAGCAAGCAAATGCCTCCAAAGACAATCCAGGAGTGGGATAAGACCTTGATCCGGTAGGCCAAGAACCACTGAACAGGCATCGACGCCCTAATGCAAACCAACTCGTCAGTTTCTCAGCTCATTAATCGAACATCCGTTCCTCGACGCCACCCGATCAACCGGGGGCAAAGGAGCCGAAATGAGAACGCTTACAGTGCCTAAACCGAACAACGAAAGATGAGACTCATGCGTCAGAAAGCAAGAGAGGGTACGAGGCAAGACGTACAATGAAGATCGGCGTTGTGGGGTATGCCCAAGGGAGGTGAGCGAAGATAGCCAAGTTCCCAAAGTTGTCAACGGTAAAGCTCCACAACATCCAGACCGTCGCACACGTGTGGAACGTATCCAAGAACATCACCCCTGCGAAAGCGAAAAGAGATCAGGGACCCGAGCGTTGAGGTTGCTAACCCGCATATGTGCA
The DNA here is from genome assembly GCA_014904855.1 of Thelephora ganbajun. Classification (NCBI taxonomy): domain Eukaryota; kingdom Fungi; phylum Basidiomycota; class Agaricomycetes; order Thelephorales; family Thelephoraceae; genus Thelephora; species Thelephora ganbajun. The sequence goes on along the minus strand of MU118196.1, from coordinate 31,240 downwards.
TATATGCGGCAGGCGGGATCGTACGTACAGTAGATGAGTACCCTAAATTCCAAGGAAGGGTGGGAAAGGGAGATGCAGTGAGATCGATGCCGAGCAGGAGCGGGACGCCCATATGTTCGGAGGTGGTGATGGACTCACTTGGTGTGCCATGGATCCTTGAACCCGGAGATCCAGTAAGTGTACCACTGGACCACACACGTCCCATACAACACGGCCTGCACGAGCGCCACACCGTTCAGTGTCATACGACATCTGGAGCAAAATGAGGACACGTGGGAACTGGGCTCACGTTTACAACCACCGCCAACACGATGGGCCCCAAGACCAAATCCATGTTCACACCCATGTCGTTCGATAATGAATCAAGAAGAGTGAGGTTCACTAGCGAGTGGGAGTGGGACAGAGGTGGAGACCGAAGGGAAGGAGAGAGTGAGAGGGACCTGGGAGTGGTACGAGGGTAAAGGGGGGCGAATACGAGGACTTCCTCCCTAGATATACCAACTCTGTGGCGATTACCGCATCACTTCCATTACATACTAGCCACAGGATGCGAAAAGATGCAGCGGCGCAGAAGCTTGGTCGCATGAAACCGCCGCAACTGATTCATGACCAGAGACGGACATTGATTCTTCTCAAAGCGGAAAAGGCTCGGCGAAACGAACTGACGCCTAGGCAACCCATGCCTTTGTTCGTCCGAATGTCGTCGCCTCTCTTTCATGTAATGCGGGTGTCTGTGGGTCGATCGCTGGTGTTCCTCCTGCTTTGAGCGGTGAGCTTGTAACGAAAAAGGAAAGTGCAAACGCCTTGCCCGTTGGGAAGAAAACAGTTCCCTCAGTCGAGATAAAGGCAGGAAGCAAATCTCCTATCCGCAATCTCTTTGTCCGCCTTGTAGTCTAGTCGCTCGCAGGGAAATGTGGGGACCCGCCCCCACAGAAAATCTCATCTCCGTCCAGAAACATCTCCCCGTGCAAACCGACACCAACAACTCTCACCCGCGTACCTTGTTCTTTTTCATCAAAGCTTTGTTACTGTTTGGGCGAACAATGCCGGACCCATAACCAGCCTCACCGCGACATCAACTGGGCATTGGAAATAGGGAGTTTCTTCCATTGAATCCATACGTACATATCCACTGCGCCACACCTCCGGCCAACGGAACCGTCCGTTCAAATACGTGATAGACACTGATAGCAGGAAACCCATTGTCATTCATGATGCATGATGCATGATCATCAACACCCCAGAAGCCGACACAACTTCAAACGGCCTGTAACACACCCTGGGATTTTTGCACGGAACCTAAAACGACACCACAAGCGGTGAAGATACAAACAGAAACCTGAACGAAAAGAGAAAAGCTTCAACCAGGAAACCATTGGAACATCCAAACACGGACAATGTAGAACAAAATCAAGCGCGAACCGCGAACGACAGGCGACAGAACGAATCACCAGTGCGTGATATCAACTTCCGCTTCTCCAAACATGCTAGCCTTCTTAACCTCAAAACCTTCCGTCGGCTCCGGCTCCACATCAACGCCTTCCCCATGCAGATAGAATTCTGGAAACTCCTTCTTCAAGAACTTCAAGATGTGGCCGTTGATCAGCTCAAACTCCAACAAGAACCCATCATGCCCTTCAGGAGAGGGTACGATAACCAACTCTGCGTCCGGCACATGACTCGCGATAAGCCTCTGCTCCGAGGGTGTGAACAGTCCATCCGTCTCGATACCTATCACTAGCGCTCGTGGAGGAAGGGTTCGTAAGACCTCCGCTAAGGCTTCTTCCGTCTTTTGAGTTTGGTCTCCATCTTTTTGTGAGGGACCGGAGTCAGTTCGTCGTCGGCCCCGCGCGATATCGTGCGTATCCAACTTTCGAGTGAGATGGACGTAGCAGTTCGCGTCGAACCGCGCCACAAACTTGTCACCCTGATAACGGAGATAAGACTGAGCTGAAAATATTGGTGGTCTCGAGTTTTCAGAAGTCGCTGCCGTAGGTGCTGGAGTTGAGTCGGAAGGTGCGGGTGGGGTAGTAACAGCGGTCCCGCCTTGGGTTTGTGGTATTGACGAGGAAGAACCAGAAGTTCGATTCCCTCCGGACCTGTTTCCATCGTTATGGTGCGCTCGGGGGTCTCCGTTCCCCATATTCGCGAGGGTGCTTGTGGTAGTATTCCCATCCGTCGCAGCTGTGGTTGCCGAATTGGTCGGGTTATTGGCTTTTTCACCTCCCCTCCCATTAAATTTCTTCCTCTCTACCTGTACCTTCCTCCCAAACCGACTCTCGAACGAATCTCTCGAACGATACGTCAGCAGCGCAACCATCCTAGCTGCTGCGAGACCAGAGGCGGGCTGGACCTCATAATAACCGTCTTCGTACTCGGGGTCACTGTATATGCACTGGCGTTGCGTCTCGCCCCACGAGATACACCATGCTGAGTGATGTGCAGAGGTCGCTATGGGGATGATATGACGGACGAAACCTGGAGGTGTGCAGAGAGGCCATTCCAGGACGGCCATCCCACCCATCGAGCCTCCTATCACAACCGCAACGGAGGCGACGCCCAGGTGGTCCAACACACACTTGTGAAGACTTTCGACGATACCGCGTAGACACAACAGTCAGTCCCGGGTTATATACGTAGACGGGAGGATGATATAAAACGCACAAGATATCATCGCGGATAGAGGTTGGGGGAAAAGAGGGTCCATAAGGTTCGCCGGCGTCAGGGTTCACGGATACGGGGGAAATAGTACCATAAGGTGAGCCAGTGACATTTGCGCAGAAGATGAAGAATCGATTTGGGTCGAACGCTTTGCCAGATCCCATCAATGGACCCCACCTATTGGCCAAAAATACATTTGTCGTTATGAGAGGGGAACGAGCAGTTTCAAGCGTGGTCCATGCGGAAAGGAGGAAGAGATGAGAGGGTGAAAAAAAAGGTGAAAATAAGATAACACGTACCAATCTTCCACGTCCGAGCTCCCGGTAAACGCATGACAGATAATCATCACATTGTCCCTCTGCTCGTTCAACTTCCCCCACGTCTTGTACGCAACAGGGACATCCCTCAGGGTCTCTCCACATTCAAGAGTGAAGGATGGGAGGACGAGAATTTCTTGGTCAATCTCGACGAGTGGCGACATTTTTCCCGTCCGGAGCTTCCGAAAGGGATAAAACAGCGGAACAAAGAAAACAGCGGAACAAAGAAAACAGTGGAGGTTAAAACCGTCGAGACGGGCAGGACAAACGAGACGTTAGTTAGTGAAACGTCTGAGACAGAGGGAGAACGATATATGTGGCTTGGGAGAAGGAGATATGCATAGTTCCCGAGAAGCGGTTCTCGTATCGGCCTTGGGAGATACCGTGGAGTCCCGCATTGAGTTGACTCGATCGCAACCCGGGTTCACATACAGTACCGCGGGCTAACCTGACCTGGTAACCTCAACGTAAAGGGACGGAGATAAAGCAAAAAGATGGTCATGAATTCCGAAATGCGTCTATCCACAAAAGTAGAGTATGTAAACAGTCTGGACGGGGAAGGGGAGGGGAGTAGAGAACATCCAGAGTCTTCGACCTAGAACGAAGGTGGCTTTGGTATGAACTGGTATTTCTCTCTCGCCCGAGCCTCGATGAACGAAGGGAACAGCCAGTATAACAGATGTGAAATCCCATGGAACCCAGGTAAGAACACGTGTTTCTTCCTGTAATCAATCGCCTCGACGCACTTCTTCGCGACGTAACTCTTGTCTAGACCCTTCTGGCTCGGGCCTGAGGACGCGTCCCGCACGCTTCCGCCGTCAACCGCTGATGAGCGGAAGTCTCCCTTGATTGTGCTCGGCATCACGAAGGAGAACGATATTGACGGGTGCTCGATCGCAAGAGATTCGTATAGTAGGAGGGAGGATGATTTCGTTGCAGCGTATAGGGACCGGGTGGGTGCGGGAATTACGGAGGCTAAGGAGGACATGAGAAGGATTGAGGGTGAATTTGATGTGGAGAGGAGTAAGGGGATCTAAATTCGGCGTGTAAAGACTCGTGCTAGTTCCAAGGAGAGGATGGATTCACGTACCAATATCGTTGCCGAAACTAATGGGCCAATAAAGTTGGAACGAAGAGCCGCCTGTGCTACTTCAACAACGCGTTGCACCCCCTCGAGTTCGACATGGTCACTGTCGTGCTTCAAGTTCGCAACAGACAGTAGTGGTTGTAAGGATATCACTCCCGCAGCGACGATAACTGTATCTACACCTTGCCATTCTGTGCGCAGGGGAACATAAGCGTCAAGAAACCCCTCCCAAAGGCGAAACGAACAAGCGAAGGAGACTCACCGGCCTGAATGACATCTCTCAACATAACCATCTGCTCAGGGTCCGCAAAGTCAGCACAAAAGCTGAACGCATTCCTGTCGTCCTCGGATTCCTTAATCCTCTGTATCGTCTTGCACTCCAACTCTACTTCTTCAATTTCCTTCTTACGCCGTCCAACAACGCAAACCCGCGCTCCGCGCTGAGCGTACATATGAGCAAGGGTCCTACCGACCCCACTCGAGGCACCCAATATGAGGACGCGTTCGTCGGTTCGTTGAATTTTGCGCGTTCTGTTTCGTCGTTCTTGGATGTGGTAGAAGGTGGATGCGGCAGCGAAAGCTGCACCAGCCGCAATGGCAAGGTCTCGCGTGGGCGGTAGTTCCATGTGGTTTGTTGGGAAAGGGAAGGGGGGTATCAGGTCGTGAGTTGTGTCGCTCGTGTGAGTGTCAGTCTGACGTTTTTTTCAAGTTCAAATGTTCAACTTTGTTTTCCGAATCGGGAAACAGTGCAGTAGCGCCCGTGACATGCCTTCCCGTCATTGTCCAGCGAAATCGTTCGATTTCAGACTATACCACAAGAAAGACGTCCGATTACTGCCCTGCGTACATGGGAACGAAACGCGAGACATAGACGTCAAGACACTGATGAAGTTCGGACAAGGTCGATGACTCCAGAGCCAGTGTGTCATGTTATCGTTGTGCAGCCAGTTTCGTAGATGGCTGCGCGTCGTTTGGATAGGTGGGATATCTGCACGCAAGCCGTCCTTTTACATCGATAGCAATACTTTCCGTGATTCCTTGATCTTCATACACATAGTACATACATTCATATCCTTCATCCACAATATTCTCAAGTTCTCAATGTTCGCTGTGAGCCACGACGGTGAGAACAATTCTGAAGGACTCAAAATCGGAAACATACCACATATTGAATTCCTAGAAAGCCGTCAGGGTATAGTCAGTTGCACGGCTCACACAAGGCGAAGGATGGTACAAACTATCTCAAAGTAACCCTCGTTATTCGCCTTCACGAATACAGTCCTCTCGGCCATCAGTTCCTCCCTGTACTTTTCAGCTTCCGAACGATCCATCGTCCCATCACTCTCCTGCGAAATCATCGTGAGGATTTCAATAGGAAGCCTTGCAAACGCGGAGTTTGCACCCGCGCCGTGCATGGCCTCGGTCACCCACTCGCGTTGTTGAGGTGCAACATCCGTGGCAGAAGGGACCCTTTGGGTCGGATCAACCAAGAAGAAGACGATGATCTTTCTGTGACCGGGTCTGGTCGCATCCTCCAAGTGGAATGGCTGGACCTGATGTTGGTATAGGTTCGGGAACGCGACGCATCTGTTAGTCTTGGTGACAACGTCGCCGATATCTTGGACCAGAGGAGAATCCCTTAGGCATATGCCTCTCAGTTTACTGCATCATGGAGTTTTAGACACCCGAAACATACCGGTCCATATCGTAGAGTATTCTCGTACACTTCCCGTCATCCTGCTCGTGGATATGGGGTTCAGAAGTCGCCCTCCTGAACGCTAGTCTACTCTCACTGATGTTCTCCGAGTCGTAATACTGGGACACTGTCAAACGTGTGACTGTTATGTCTTACGGCCAAGACTCACGTATATGAAACTGGAAACAATTTTCTCGTTCCGCATACCTTGGGGATGGAAAAAGTCAACTTGCGGTGACCTAGCACAGAAAACGTTTGAGACAAACCTTCGACGTGCCACTTTCCACCAGGATAATGAGGTTTCTCCGGGGTAAGAATAATGTTCGCAAGCTTGACGATGACTTGGAGCGTTCGGCCCTTCAAAGATAATCGATCATTCATGACCTCCAGATCTCCGTCGTACTTTTCCCTCGCATCAGGAGTCTTGAAAGTGTATTTTTCGAGCCACCTGTCCGGATCCTCGTCGTATTCCTCTTCGCTTGAAGAATTCGGATAAGGGATACCATCACCCCAGATGCAATCTGCGGTCTCTTCGTCGCCCAACCCACGACCGCCCGATGTAGCAATCCTCATCGGAAGAAGCGGCCTAATCACATCAGATAAGACCCGTTCAAACATCGGGAGCGCGTGTTGTAAGATCTCCGAAATGACGGGGTAAAGTCCTTTGTGCCAAGTTGGGTGAACGTTGTTGATATACGGGGAGGTGAGTGTGACTTTCCCGTCATGATCAACAGAGAAATCTGAGGGCAACCATTGGAACTTCCTAGACGAGAACGCGGAATCCCTTCTCGCGAATTCTGGGGCAACCAGGACAGTTGCGGTGGTAGACTCTGGACCTTTGCCAATCGTACGCCCATAAACGATCGGATATAAAGACGGATGCACAAGGTCGAGAACGAGACCATCAGAACCTGGGTGCCAATCCTTCTCAGAGTCAGGAACACTTTCAAGAGGAGCCACGGCTGTGAGCAGTTTCTCCCGCAAAGAACTTGGGATAAGCTTGTCGGACCTCCAGATGCGCTCTGCTGGGCCAACCTAGAATCGGATGTCGTGTCATTTTAGTTATCATAACATCGGGAACTGAACCATGCCTCTATGCCAGTCTCTGGATCACGCAGAGCTGCGTATCCCCGAAGCTCCTCGAGTACGTACTTGACCTTGAGACAGAGACATTAGATTGAGGATGGCAGGAGTGTCTCGAAGACAGGAGGCGAGACTTACCATGCCTGGGGTCAATTTCCACGCCGGCTGCTCAACGTCCCCTGCTTGTTGCAAAGCTTCTCCTCTCCACCTCTCAACGATGATCTCGTCTTTGGCCTTCTCCCACCAATCGGGTTTTTCTCTGATACGATTAGAGAGAGCGCACATCCGTAGCTCGACGATCTGATGGGAAGGCATAGGAAAGCAGGTGGCGTAAGAAGGGTCACCACTTACAGCTTTTGGGTGTTCCTTTCCTTGATGTGGCCCTAACTGAAACTGCGACTCCTGGAAGGGATGTTGGAAACCAAGTTCTGGAAATTGGACTGGTGGTGGCCGTCCGATCGGCTGTGGTCTTCTCCGTGAACTTGTTCTTGCCATGATGGAGGTTTGTCGTCAACCCACGCCTGGGAACGGGCACGTTTTTTTATGCGCCCGGTGTCAATCTCGCTGCATCATGCCGTATGACGTAAGCAATAACAATATTGCTGTTTTGGAAGTTCCCGGGGCGGTGAGTTGACTAGGACGAGTTGTCGTGCGAAACGGAAGTTTAGCGGTCTCCAGTGATGGCCGTTCAAGATCATCATCGAAGACATACCTGTCCTTCTGCAACCCCCCCCTTTCTGCCCGGAGTCATTATCACACTCTAGGGTGTCAACCGGGTGGTTGCCTTTGTCGTCACAGGTTTTACTACCTACGATGTAATCCTTCCCGCTTGTATCGTCGCTACAAGATGGCAGAAAGCAGACTCGATCGAACCGCAGACCCCAACACCCCAAGAGACACCCTACCGACGAGAATCCGCCTACCAAGCCAACATAATCGCCAAAGGTTGCACCACAGGATCCACCGCCTATAAAGCCACCTCCATCGCCGGTTCGACGAACGCCCCCTCCATTTATCCTGCCTTCACAGGGGCGATCAAAATCTCCAGCTCTGACAGACAGCAATTATCAGCCCCGTCTGCACGATATACTCCAGGGGCAAGCTAGGGCGTGGGTTTTTCTTGCTTGTAGTTTTGGATGGACGCCGCGGGGAAGGTTATTTTGATGAACAGCGAAATGGCCCATGTCGGATTATCCGCTGCCGAGGAGGTAGATAGTAAATATATCATACCGTATCTCGAGAGCATATCATTGGAACCGATGGATGTACGGAAGTTGGATCGCTCAATTGACCCAGCATTGTAATGTTGTTCGAAGACTCAGAAACATCCTTGCCAACAAACTCTCATCCGGGATCTCTGATCTCAGTGCTTTTCGCTCTTGGTTCTACTTTCGAGACCTATTTTGATCTCTACCGGCGCATGTCGGGGCCAACAGCTCAGAGTATTTTGACCTTGGTATCTATGCTTATGCTTGCCCCCACGGTTTCTGGCGGAACGCCCACCCCCACTACAAGACCCGGTAAAAAGCGATCCAAGGTGAGGTCGACATGCCTGCAGCAGGATGATGAGCAGGACCCGACGCGCCCGACACCTGGCGCTTGCACTGTAACCCAATCGGAATCATCGGAGACAAACTGAAAGTATGTTCATCATTCTCACCAGCAGACGGGTCTCAGTTCTCCTCAAGGATGCTCGCAGCGACATTATCCGTGCCCGACCACCATTCCTAGTTCTCCTGAATGTCACCCTGCAGCTCCTTGCCGAGGTTCTGTCATCAACGGCGAATAGACGTTCGCGCCCATCAGACGAGCTCAGAGAATCCCAGGGATCACAACGCGGATGAGTGTGTTTACCTCATGGTGTATTGTCTCAGATTACCTACGGTGCGCGTCACTTAGTTACAACTTTGTGACATCCAATCGTGAGCGGAAGCCCGCCACCCACAAGTACCCTATAGGCAATCTGAATTGACAGACCGTCTTATTTTTATCTGTAGAAAAGATCTGTCAGACAGAATTTCTTGAAAGTCCTTCGGAGCCGAGTTATCATTTTTTTTGCGCCCACCAACCTGGCCCTCCATAGTAGGCAATAATCCCCGCGTTAAGCGCCCACACTACGTAGCGAAAGGGACGCACTAACTGCCCCTGGGCAGTCTAACAGCACGCAGGAAGGGGAAACGTAGGTATTTCTGTTCGCTTAGAGGCGTTGACCCTCCAGGAGCGGCGGTAAGGGAAATTCGACGCTCATCTCGTTCTCTGGCTCGATTTTGCCGTTGTTACAAAGCTACGGTGGCCAAGTGACGCGCACCATATGGCGGCACTATTGCATGGCAGCGCTATTATTCGCACTGCCGCGGCTAGCACCCGGTCAGCATTAAATAGCCTCGCCTAGTCGCGTAGGTCTTTCCATATAACCCTCTATTGCGCCCCCCTTATCGTTTTCTCCACCATGAGCGATCCCAACACTGGCCAGGGAACGGAACGTTTGGCGAAGGTTAATCCCCGTAGGTGAGTTGTCCAGGCCATCATTAGCTTGCAACCTCTCACAGTACCCCAGCATACAAGATTCTCTATGCCCCTTCCTACAACCAACAGAGGCCAGTGACCTACGAACGGAATTCTACCCTGCGTATCAGTACGATGAGTATTTCGTCAAGCGATACAATAAATACCTCGATACTAGCCTGATCTTCGTGAGTCCCACCCATCCCAAACAGACAGTTGAGTAATCCCATTGTAAGGCCGGTCTGTTTTCTACTCTTTGTTTGGTATTCGTTGTCGAGGTAGAGAAGAGGTTGCAACCGGACCCAATGGCGTACCTCGAAGCTAGTCTCCAAATCCTTCAAAATCCTAACGCAACCGGTAGAGATCTGTCACCCCTCGCCTCCACAGGACTGTCGTCGAGTGACGTAACCATTTCGATCCTCCTTTATGCGAGTCTCTCTACCTCCTTGCTTGCGGCTTTCCTCGCCATGCTTGGAAAGCAATGGATTAACCGCGACATTCGACACAGGGCAGATTCAGTCGCCGAGAGGTGTGAGGATCGGCAACGAAAGTTAAACGGTCTTGAACGATGGCGATTCAGGATCGTCGTTGAAAGCCCACCGGTTCTCCTCCAGCTCTCTTTCCTCCTACTCGTAGTTGGCCTTTCGTTCTTCTTTTGGTCTTTCAAGCGGCCAGTCGCTTGGGTCGTCATTGGATTCGCTATCTTTGGTGTCGTGTTTTATACGGGAATCATCATAATGGGGACGTTATCCTATGAAGGTCCTTTCCAGACTCCACTCTCACTTTTTCTTTGGTACCTCGGCGTGAATCGGTCCGCCAAGAGACTGGAGCCTGATCCCAGTGCGGACCGCGTATTCTGGACACCGAACCATATCACGGATCCCGAGGTCTTTGCTTTCGTATCATGGAGTGAAGAATCGCAAACTTCCATTGTATTACGGGCGATAACCCACGAAATACCCACCTCTGGCCTATCGTCGTCCTCCCAAGCTGATATTATCGCTGTACTCGGTACAGCTCGATGGTCGCTGGTGGAGAAGCTGAGGTTGGATCGTGAGAGGTTAGCAAAGTTTATCGGGGGGCTGTCGGGCGACATGATCGTGCAAGGAATGATGGACAATCCGTTCGTATGTGTGGGATGGATGAGACTCCTTCTCTTTTCTACCTTCCATCCGCCACTCGAGGCGGACACTCGACCTCTGTGGAACATTCTCCTCACCGCACGAACGGGCATACCGCACTTCTTTTCGCGCGATCTCCCAGGCTGCCTCGACCCCTCCGAAGCCTCAGCGGCCGACTTCAACCGTGATTACGACTCGGAGATACACAGGAGAAAGGAAGAAGCGTTATGGATGAAGCTATTCTGGTCTTCTCGCTTCTTTGAAATCGACTGCAGATCGTGGTCTGACTTCAAAGATGCAACAATCAGGTTGAGGAAGCGGAAACCGGCATTCTTTCGACAGCTAGAGAAGCTTTGTTTCGCTTTGGAGGAGGAGGCTCAAGCCAGTCCGAATCCTGCAACGGCGAGAACAAAGGCGTATACGGAGATATCCAAGCTACTTGGCGGGGTACATTCGACTCGAGCATCGCAAGGTCCAGATTCGCCGCAAGCACTACGAATAGCCTCTCTACAAAGACAAGACCAGAATGCGACTACTAATGACCTCCGGCCGCTTAGTTCCTCCGTCGTTGCACCAAGGGACACACCCCCCGTCGGTCCTACGACGCATCGACAGAACACTATACTATTCCAGTTGCATGATAACGTTTCCCCTTCCCCCACCACGTCGGCCGGACCCTCTTCGTCTCTCTTCCGACCACCACCCCCGTCTTCACGGGAGCGATTAGAATACGTCATACCGATGAATGTTGACGGTGGTCAGCGCCCCCCGCCTGTCTAGTCTGGATATTGGGCGGGCAATGGTGGAATATGGGGACTACGATAAGGACACGTACTGTAGTAACCGCACAGACCGGTACTTATGGTACTCACTGATATTTCGTTATTATACCATGCCTTTACCTCGTACTGCAATAACCTGTATAGCTATGGTCTTTATTATTGTTGATATGTTACTTACTGGGTGACTATCTGCAAGGTTACACCGTGTGCACACGAGTCTAGACGAATATCCAAGGAGTTTTAAGGAAGGTACAGAGACCCCAACCGCTCTGTTAGGTTGTCGATGGCGCGAATCTCGGCTATTGGCACTATTCTACGACGGATATATCTCTTTAATGTTACAGACAGTCACTCAGTCACCCAGTAATCGCATAGACCGATAGCTATTATGCTGACTTGACACCTGGTGGTATTATACTACTCTGATCACAAGCTGATGCATAGTTTGAGCACAGACTTTATGCACGTCGTCATCGTCATCGTCGAGGTGGTAGGTAAAAATACGATTAACCCTTCGTGCAAGATGTTGACCCAAGCACTAACGCCGGCACACCTTTCACTGAGTGGCGGCGCCGTAATCGGGAGAGTGGTAGCAGATGGTGACAATCTACCGCCACTGATCAACTCTTTCATAACAACATCGTAATGGCTATTGGCTTTTGAAATAAAGCGAGAGATAGAGATATATAATTCCCCCACAAGAGTGGTTTATGGAAACTGCCGTGGGCTGCAACACTCGAGACCGGCGACGGAGAGGGCAACAGTATGGATTCGTAGGAAAAGGGAGAGGGGAAAAAGTTATCCTACTGCTATCAGCGAACATCCGTGGTATGTTCGATAGAGATCTCGTAGTTGGCATTGTCGTTCTCAAAAAAAAAAAAAAGTGGAAGCTATGATAGCAACGCTCGAGACTCGAGACAGAAGGGACAATGTTCTGAGGATTCGGGAAAAGAGGAAGAGACAAGGTGCTCTGACTACCTGTTGACGCTCTTGTGGGCGAAGAAGGGTGATAGGATCAGCCGTACTTTCGTTGAAAAGACTAAGGGCGCTATGTCAACCTCTATGTGGCCCGCGTGGGATAACTTGATGTGACGTGCGATGGAACATGAAGATTACAATAAGGACCATCGTATAGACCGATACTGATTACGTTCACTGACATCTCGTACTTTAACAAGATGGGCAGAAATACAACCACAGTTCTCCAACGGCGTCCCGGCGAGCGCGTTCCCATTTGTGGTTCTCCACAAAACGTCTTGAAGGGAGCTCGATGTCTGGAGGAGAACTAATGTGGGGATATGGGAGACTGATGTTTCTTGAACTTGTGAAAGGGTAACGGCGAAATTCCTGCACCGTATGGGGATGGAGTTTTGACCGAGCACCGACCACGTGTTTGTGGTGATCTTCCCTTCCTGGAACGATTTTGAAAGGGGCAGATGTCGGGGGATCGAGGGCGATCCGGAGTAACAGCTTGAACTGGAGCTGAGACTGGGGCAGGCGACAATTCCGACTGTACCACCATGGAGCGAAGAAGCCAGAGTTCGCATACAAGATACTCCAGGTGCACACCGAGGAAAAATGGGTCGCATAGCATCCGGGGCATAGATGAAGCTCCCGATCCAAGATCATTCTGGGTATTGTTGTCCAAGATCCACAGAAATTGCCGGGTTGAGTAGAGCCAGAGGCCAACTGGCCAGGGTGAGTAGGTAGGTAAGGGGGGACGGGAGGAGTATGTGTGACCATACTCACAGACTGCTGCCGCGAATTATGTAATGGCACGAACGCACCGTCATCACGAGAAAAATGTACTGACGGCGGTGATGAGCAATCGGGTTGGCTCGAACAGATTTTCCGAGTTTCCTAAAAGGTGAAAAGAAATCCGGTCTTCCGCTCCGACTTCAGGTCTGTCGAAGAGACATCCATAGACTGCAATATAAGAGAATATAAGATTTTCTTCAGTCCAACGGATAGTGGGGCCACCTCAGGAGCCAGGATAATAGACGCCCATGTCGCGCGGTGGTCGGGTTGCACCTCACCGACACGCGACGGTATAATCTGGGATTGGAGGAGAGATTCATGACAGTCGTAGGTCGTGTCAGTTGATACATCAGAAGATTCATAGATAGAGGCATCGGGGAAGATTATACCCGTCGGAGGGGAGCCAACGAGTGAATCGATGACTCGCGACTCTTCGCTATTCCTGGAAATACCCAGCGATGAAGAGCGACGACACGATAAGGCACTTCTCTGCCTTGCTCAGTCAGAGGATCCGGAGGACGAGACTTGTCCAAAATTACTCCGCAACGCAAAGGCGCGATACCCTGTTATTATTTTCGAGGAGAAGACGTCTGGCATCGCGGCGCTGTGCACATCGATTTGAGGCTCAGCTAATCCCATATGGACTCGAGTGTTGCGTATCCAATTAAATAGATTCGCGAATTAATTCTGCTGGCTAGAATGAATTACCAGGATGTCGTGATTTGAGATAATAGGGATATTTACCGGATCCGTAACCTCTGTAATGAAAACAATCAAGGTCACCCGGAGTGTGTGGTTTGCAGGCTCGCTAGATTTCGACATGCAGGGCCCCGAGGTCCTATGGATTTCAAACTGCTCGGGGCCAGGAAATGGTTATCACCGTCGAAACTGCCACTCCGGATAGGATCATGAATCAAAGCGGCAGCCCATTGCCATTCCAGGGTTGCGAGGCTCAGGTATAGTAGGAGCCATGCTCCGATCCTGCCAGAAACACCTCTCTCGTTCCTCCGCCGTTCTTTGATTCTAGGTCCCTGAAACGGTTCCTGTTCTGGGCTACCTGGGCTGTTTCATTACATCCGATCGTAATGGGTTATAACCCTCGGCTGAGTAATTGAACCATTGTAGTTAGTTACGGTACTTTCCACGATTTGTTGATGGGCCAAAGAGAAACAGCCCAGAAGTCAGGCAGAGCTTGTTCGAGCACCACAATATCGGGACATATCGGCGGCGGCGGCGGAGATGAAGGACTGTGGGCTATCGTGGCCGCAAGCGCGAAAGGATCTGAAAATAAATTTCTTGGATGTATCATTCTGGCCAGTCATTGCCGACCTGACGCATTCATACCCTAACCTTCTTGGGGTGGGCCGACGTTGGAATCCTACTATTACCTGGATGATAACCTTCTACGGAAAGGTACCTTCTCTGTCCACGGGTAGTCCCCAGGCCACCACTGGACTGTACATGCACACCGAGTCAATGATAAACCCTGACGATCGACAATCGTTGGCCACCGAATGGTGGGTAGCACCGAGAGACATTGCGGAGGAGAAGGTCGAGGAGGGGTGGAGGGAGAAATAGATGTGCCTGGTGACGTCTGTAAACTGAACAGGTGATCATCGCCGTGCTTCTGAATGTCGAGGTGAAGCAACGATTCAACGCTCAAAGTTCAAGCTTTCATTCATGTCGTGGCTGGATCATGGAATTGGGTTCCGGAAGGACCTCGCATTGTTCTGGCCGGATATTTCATTCCGGGCATTAGACGTGCTCATACCACGCCAAGTTTGCTGTCAGTTACGGTGTGCTCAGATTACGTTTCTACTCATGCACAGAATGCGTATGTATACACAGTTGCTACTTGTTCAACAAGATCTGATCCAGAGTTCCTTCTGATGGAACCGCAGAAGGAACGAGAATCAAGAAGACGAGCAGAAGGGTCTGATGTTCATAGGAGCGGAACTCACCCGAGATTGACCTCCCTGCTAAAACTTCACCTCAACTCATTTTTGACATCCCCAGTATCACGTTCGGTATTGCAGGAGAATTTTAGAGAAGAGGGCGGCTGAACAGCAGGATGAATGGAGTAGTGTGGCCGACGCAGAAATCAAAATATCACGGGGAAAACCTCTTTAGTATTCTCCCCAACAAGGCGCGAGAAATTGCCGCCATTGCCACCCCTCAGGCCTCAGGCAGGAGTCTTGATGCAGTCGCACGTCAATTGAAAGCGTAGCCTCAGGCGGCGATAACCCCACTTCTCGCTGATCGGAGGTCCACGACTGAGCGTTCGCGTTTCTGTAAACCGAGTAGCTCGGCGCTTCAATTACCTATCCCAGAGAAGGCTCCGCAGTGCTCAAGGCCTTCATCTGTTTGTTGAACGGTCTTCCCACATTAAGGTTCAACCTTAATCTAATATTCCACGTCATCCACTCCTCCGTTCCGGCCTCGCACTCTACCGCACCTGGTGGGGGGAATGTCTCAGATGCTCGCCGATTCTGATTCTTTAATGCTTGGGAGAGTGTAGTCCCTAGCAACACAGGGAACCTGTCGGACTTTCGCGTACGAGAAGGGGTAAACCATGAGGCCGAGGAATGGAGGCTCTTACCCCGAGCTTACGTTGAAGGCTTACACACCATACCGATCAAGGATAGAAGAGCGTAATCATCCATCACGACGTGAACCGATCCACGCTCTCTGCCCTTGTGTTTGTGGGTTTAGGGTTCAAATATGCAAATTATTAACCACAAGAGGGTTTTCGATTTATTCGTATAATGGGCTCCCTCAAAAGTGACAATTACAAGCGATTCGTTTCCTCCCTGCCCCAACCCGCATAGGTCGACATGGATCATTACCCTTGCCTTTACGCGCAAAGGATACTCGCAGACACAGTCGAAGTAGAAGGCGGTTCTATCTGCGGCGCTATAGGAGTAGACAGTGGGAAAGAATCCGCCCTTTCTGTGGTGGAGGTGTTGGACGAGGTATGTGTGATATTCTTCTAACTCCGCACTAGGCGTTAAGAGATTCGTAGGCATTGACCTGCCCCTTTTGCCACCCTGCTTTGCGGAGGGAGTGTTTGGTCGCCCTGCCAGGTATTTGCGCTGCCTATGGCACACTGCCTTCTAGATACCTGCCTACCGGTCACCTCGTCGTCAATCACCAATCCACCATTTGTGTTGGGGGCGCAGATGTACGACGTGGCACTCTGGATGGGCATGTGGTAAATGTGAAGTCTATCCCATATGACAATTCTCTGGAGGTAATGTCGAACGTTCACATTCCGCCTCGTCTCGCGTGTTGACATCGTCACCAGAACGCCTATAGAGAAGTTATCACCTGGAAGAACTTGAACCACCCAAACGTACTACCGCTCCTTGGCGTCGACACATGCGTTTCGCCGCTCTCTGCCATCTCGGCATGGATGGAATACGGAAGTTTGAGAGAGTATTTAGGTTGTTTCCCAAACGCCCCTAGGTCGAAATTGGTGAGGTAACTTTCGGTATATAGTTTGGTCTATCTCACAGGAAACCCAGCTGTTCGATGCCTCCCGGGGCTTGGAATATATGCATGACCTGGATTGCATTCACGGTGATCTGAAGAGCGTACGGTCACCGTCCCCTCTACATTTTTGCCCATCCCTGACACCTCTCCTAGTCCCACATTCTTGTGAATGACAATCACTGCGCCGTTTTAGCGAATTTTCGATTGGCATCCTTCCTCCCAGAATCAGAAGTGGACACCGGTGTCTCCACTTCGGAGTGCGACTCTTGGTCGATTCGGTGGCTTGCGCCCGAGTTACTCTTTCCAGAGAAGTTCGGCTTGGAAAGTGCACGTCGCACCAAGGAGACAGACATCTACGCTTTCGCGATGACGATGTACGAAGTGGGTGCCCTCTCCATTTTTCGGTCCACTACAGGATTGGACATGCCCCCACAACCGATTACGTAACTTACACTCCACGACAGGTGTTTTCTGGATCGTTCCCGTTCGAAGGCCTTCGAAACGAAGCTTTAATCCTACCGATAAGATCGGGAGATCGTCCGCGCCGGCCTGAGGGTGGCTCGGCTCTTGGGCTTACGGATGAACTATGGAATATGATGAAGGCGTGTTGGAAGCGTAGGGACCACCGTTGGAAGATTTCACGCGTCGTGACAACACTTGGGCATCACTCTGCAGCCGCCGCCGCCGCAGCAGCAGCAGAGTGATTTTCCTGACCCGGTCGCGATTCCAACGAGGTACTCACCTATCCCGCACAAGAAGCAAGCCCGCACGGAAATTCCCGTCAAATCCGATGTCGATTTGGCGCTCCGTTTTGCAAACGGATGATACCGCAATGCCAAACATATAGTCCCTAGCTTTTAGATCACTCGTGGCTTGCCGGTAGACTCAGGGTTGTAGGATAATCGGATTGATATCGCCCGTGTTTGTTACCGCTCGCGGTGTCAAGTGAGGGGTATGTTCCTGCAAGCCATGTCGGCCCCACCTGCCCAAATTAACCGGAATGCCCGAGAGAGAGCGGCCGACGTCAATGTCGAACGATGCAGGTTGTGGCTGGATACTTGTGGGCGCGTCGTTTGCAGCTGACAGCTGGAGCAGGTTTCAGGAGAGAAGTGAAAATTCTAAGGCACGGACTTAAAGAGGAAATACCACCCACGAGATCGAACTCGTCTTCGGAATGGATCACAATTCCCACGTTCGACACACCCGCCAGGTCAAAAAGCGCCACCTAGAATCCTGCTCAGCTCCGGGAGACCAAGTATTTTACACTATCTTACCGTGGTGTGCACAAACCATCGACTGCCTGGCTCTACAGTAAATCATACCGGCTGAAGTACTTGAAGACGCCCATAACATCCTCGCCGGTGTAAAATGCACCTACGACATGGATGGTTTTTGGTTTCCTAGCTACGACAGTGATGGTACCAATACCACAACTTCGCTGATTCCGCTGACCAACTTTCGTGAATTTACTGGGTTGACACCTTGAAATGGACGGTCAGCCAAATTCCCAAGTGACCGATGTGCAAGAGACTTACCGGGTCTGCCAGCACCTCAGGGTACACAATGTTGCGAACCCGACAAGCATCCATCTCCTCATTGGACAAGAGCACTTGGGTATTTTGGCTACCCGTTGCACGGAAAAGTGCCACATAAAGTCCCCCATGCGAGAACACCGAGCCAACCCCAACGTGTTTCACCGACTAGCCTTGCGCCTTGTTAATGGTGAGTGTAAATGAGGCGGACCAGGAACTGTCGTCGCTTCGATGCAAAATCAAAGCTGATTTGACCTTCCGTGGGTGAGAGCATGATGTGAGGGACAAACGCGAGTTCACCATGGTGTTCGCCATCAATAAGTTTGACCTGCAGTACACGCCTAGACATCCGAACCAAAACCATACGTGTCCCATTGCAAAGCCCTTTTGCAGGACACAGGTTCCGTAAGAGAATGAACGGGCGGCCAGGCCTCAGCTGAAGTTTACCTGGAGGGAGGCTTGAGGGATTTGACGCGTGCAGGAACTCAGGAGGGAATGTGTTTGGACCGGACGCCCCATCACCTGCTCCGGCTTCAAGCTTCAATATTCCCCACCCGCGGCTGCGCACTGCGTTGTAGACCGTGTTATAGACAAAGGATTTCCCAGTCCCGCCGAGCTCATTCAGGAAAAAAGTGCGCCCAGCTTGCGTTTCTACAGAAGAGATGATTTGCTTGGGTTTGGGCTGTATCATGGATTCTTCTGCGAGGAGCCGTTCGCGATCATCGTGGTCATAGTTGGGTTATTCGCCAATGAGTTTTCAGCCATTCCTTCCAGTCAAGTCACGCTCAAGCAGTGGCATGTCAGGGAAATCCATGAGTCATTTCCTCCGTGTCTCCACCAATGTTCGCTCAATAAGCCAAAGTCCGTAGTCGAAGATTTCAGCGTCCTGCAGTCCCTGCTGCAGGAAGCCAATTCGCTGGGGTAGAACAGTTCGCATTTCACCAATACCAAAGGCCCCTCGACTTCCCCTCCCCCATGGTGTCCGGCCTGGTAGATGACGGTTGGATGCAACTACAACGCGTTGAGCACAGCCTCCTGGATGGATTCCCTACTGACATGAAAGCGGTTGCGAGGCGTGGGTGGATAAATCCCGTTCACGATCTGGGCCTCATGGATAAATCCATCAACGCAGACGTCATGAAGAGCTTATCCCCATGGAGCGGTGGGAGTGGATCGTTGGAGTATCAAGCCATCCATGAGCGCTAATTAGTCGAGGGTCAGGAATCTCCGTTGTTCTGGGCGGTAATTCCGGTACACAGAAAAGGACGAAAGATCTGTCGATTCCCGGTTGGGGTCTACACGTGGCGTTCGTTCAATTCACAATGCAACTAGATGGTTCAGGCTGTGCGGGGCGTTGACATCTCGCAAGTTCGATAACGTAGCCAAGCAAGCCCGAGGACGAATGGTCTTGGGATGTCAGTTGCTAGGATGCGAATGTCGCGTGAATGAGGGGCTGGATCGATAGTCACGAGGGTCGTCTAAAACCTAGGGCCGAAGGCACAGTGGCGCGGCGATCGCACTTGCGTACAACATGACACCGCGCTCCATCTTGGATCGTGACATAGGCCTTATCCGAAGCGAAAGGTGGAGCTGTTTTCGCTCACGGGAATCGATACAAGCGCGGGTGAGTTGAATGTGGGATTAGGAACATGGCATAAACTGCAGCCGAAAAGTACTCTAAATTGATTTTCAACGCGTGTGGTTTCGTGATGACCAAGACCACGGGTAACTGCATTTGGAACGCGACGAGAACACGCTCTGAGCCAGCTATGATGGATTGGACTGAGTAAAACAAGCTGAAAAAGCAACGCAGCCAACTTTGTTACGTACCTCGCTGCCACTCTACGGGATGATTAAATCCCCGAACTTTCTGACGAAGAAGATACCAGCAGCAAACACGCTGATACTTGTTACGATGGCAATGTTTCCCGGCAGCTTCTCCGGTGCCCAAATCTCTTCGTCCATGAATCGCGAAAAGGTGGATGTTTCGACGCCGTCGAGGTCTTGAATCCCTGGTCTGCCGGTGACGGCTGAGCGGGAATAGTAGGCTGGGCCAGAGTTTGGTGCAGCGGAGCGACGGGCCATGAATTTGAAGGGATTGGTGAACTCGATGGGTGGAGCTGCTGGCAAACCACGCGGGACGGAGACGGAAGGGATGAGGGGTGAGAATTTTGTTTTGATGCTGAATTCCTAGGCTGGCGATCGTTTGCGTCACTGCTCCTCTTCAGCTTCAGCAGCTATACTTATAATACGCGACATGAGGGGTCTCCATGTTTCCTCAAAGCCTTCTCCCCACCATCGCAATCATCCACCTGCAACATGATTCTCGTCCTCTCTGCTGTTATTCTGACTTTCACCGCCACCCTGGCCGATGCTCAGAACAACCAGAACTCTACCTACTTGTCTGGTCTCTTGCAAACCTTGAACAACGCAGGCCTCACCTGTCTCGCTTCTGCAGTCGGTTCCGTCAACTCCACCAGCACAGGTAATCAACTCCTGGCCAATCTCTCCAATCAGAAGAACAACTACACCGTCTTTGCACCTAACAACGACGCTTGTCAGTCCACTTCTTTACTTCATGTCATCCCTAGACTCCATTCAACGTCCCCGTCTAGTCTCCAACGCACCGAGTAGTGCCACTCAAGACCCCAACGTCCTGACGGATGTCGTTGCATATCACGTCGTCTTCGGCCACTTCCCAAATGTTACTGATTACCCCAATACCACTATCGGTCGTACCAGTCTCGAAGACTCTTCAGTTGTCATGCTGGAGGGAAACAAGAGCCAGGTCGTTGCCTGGGCAAGGCGTGAAGATGGTCAAGTTCATGTCCTCAACCAAAAGTACGTATACTCTCACCTGGTCCCATCCTTCTCCTCAACGTTGTTGTGAGCAGCCGGACAAACAACCCCCATATCTCGCAGCAGATCAGCTATCAGAACCTCAACATCTACGTCATTGATGGTATTCTCGACTACCCAGCCGACATCAACAGGACATTCCAGTCCAATAGCGACTTGACGGGGTTCGCAAACCTCGCTGATAATACCGATGTTCCTATCTGGAGTACAGGAGACCACACCAACAAAAATACCACCGTCGCTGAAGTCCTCTACGGGATACGCGGTCTCACCCTCCTCGTCCCCTCCAGTCAAGCCTCAATTCAGGAGATCCCACAGATCTCAAGCAACCACACTCAACTCTGGGCTATTTTGAGGAATCACATTATCAACGGGACAACAGTCTATAGTCCAAGCTTTGTCAATTCCACTCACGTCTCCGCTGCTGGCCAAAACCTCCACTTCAGTTCCAACTCGACCGGAAAGTTCGTCACGTCTGGCAACACCACAGCTCGGATCGTCCAGCCGGACGTGCTCACAAAGAATGGCGTGTTGCATATCATCGATCGAGTATTATTGAATTCAGAGGTGAACGAGAACGCTGCAGATCACGCATACAGTTCGGCTACCGAGCTTGCTGGACATAGTTCAACCGAGACCGGTCCTGTTGGTGTACCTACGGGTGGATCAAATGGCAGCATTGGAGGAGTTAACGGCGCGGTTGGAAACTGGAAGGGTCTCAGCGTCTTTGGTGTTACCGCCCTGAGTATCGCCCTTGGATTTTTCTTCCTCTTCGGTTGACCCTCCCTGCTTTGGGACGAACTTTGTGTATCCCCGAGTTACTACCGTTGTATGTTGTATACTATACGATGTTCGTAGCCATTTTCGCGTCGGTATTCAGTGCGAACACACGATAATTTCCCCGCATTGAGCTTACACATTGCGGCGTCGTGGACACAGTAGGCACGTGCAATTCGTGCACTAGGCATAAAGCGTTTGCGGGGAAACTCTGGGTCGTAGATCAGGACGAACAACGAGCATATTCTACGAGTTTGACCTATTACGGGGACACGGAGAATACAGGAGGGACGTACACATACTCGATGAGGAGAAAGCTGGTACCCGATGTACGCGCGAGGACAGCACACATAGTGGGCACTGGGGTGTTTTCCAGATCGGAAAACGCCGGGAAAAATACGTGGGAAATGCTAAGTGTCCTGAGGATATTTAGCTATGGTAAATAGCCTGAAAAACAGGTGTATTCCGCCTTGGATTATTGTCAGAAAATCTTTTTGGATAATGCGAAGTATTTCACTGCGTGAGCCAATCAGCTGCCTCTGATCATTGTTTTCCTCATCGGAATACTTCACCTTTCCACAGTATTTTCGGACCAATATTCCCAGGCAATAAACTGACAAGGAAAATGCGATGAATATTTAGCATTTCCCAGGTAGTTTTCCCGGTGTTTTCCGATCTGGAAAACACCCCAGTGCCCACTGTGACAGCCTGTGAAAGTCGCGATGCTTTCTCTTGACACTCGAGTTTCCTTCTGCTCTTTTCGACCGAGAAACCCGTCGTTCCGACCTAGTTTAAAGATCGTGACGAGGACTCGAGATACGCTGTGCGACTCGCGTGGAAATCGATTTGAGAACGAGGAGGACGTTTTCTTCCCGAACGATTTTGCCTTGTCAAGGCGATCCTGAGAGGGTGGTCCGGGATTTTTCCGCGACGAGGATGGAGGAATCCGGTCGTTGTGGAGTATCTAATCGGACTGGACATCCAATGGCGAGAAAGGTTTGCGATGGGACGACCTTCGTTGGACTATCACAGTGCATCGGATTCTCAAAAACCTTGAAGTCAGCTCGAGAAATTCACACAAGCTCCCAAGAGCGAAAATTAGAACCAGTTCCAACCGTCGTTATCTATTTAACGTAGACATTACATGAGAGAGCGATCGTAACAGGTCATTATGTTCTCGGAAGGATAAAGCGGCTCAGGAGTGGAACGAGGGAACCAGCTACGTGCTAGAGAAGGCAGGGCAGTCAGGATCACCTGTCGATCGCGGTTAAGAGAAGAGAGAAGAGACGCACTCGGATCTAGTATCGGGGAAGTCCAGGGACGGAGTCGGGGGTGGAGTACTTGTTGGCGTAGTAGTTTCCGATGTTCGTGCCCCACTCCTCCCAGGTCTCGGGTTCAGGAGCGGGCTCACGCTTCAACCACGGGCGGGGAAGGCCAGAAATGGAGTCCGGAGATCCGTACTTGTTGGCGTAGTAGTTTCCGATGTTGGTACCCCACTCCTCCCATGTCTCGGGTTCAGGAGAGGGCTCACGCTTCTGCCATGGATGGGGAAGGCCAGAGACGGAGTCTGGAGACCCGTACTTGTTGGCGTAGTAGTTTCCAATGTTGGTACCCCACTCCTCCCAGGTCTCAGGCTCACGCTTGTACTGGGGGAGTCCAGGGACGGAATCGGGGGTGGAGTACTTGTCGGCGTAGTAGTTTCCAATATTGGTTCCCCACTCCTCCCAGGTCTCGGGTTCCGGCTCACGTTTCAACCAGGGACGGGGGAGGCCAGAAACGGAGTCTGGAGACCCGTACTTGTTGGCATAGTAGTTTCCGATGTTGGTACCCCACTCAGCCCAGGATTCTGGTTCGGGAGAGGG
Organism: Thelephora ganbajun; assembly: GCA_014904855.1. Classification (NCBI taxonomy): domain Eukaryota; kingdom Fungi; phylum Basidiomycota; class Agaricomycetes; order Thelephorales; family Thelephoraceae; genus Thelephora; species Thelephora ganbajun. The sequence continues at coordinate 7,708 of MU118196.1, read as the reverse complement.
CTCGCGCTTCTGCCATGGGCGGGGAAGGCCAGGAACCTTGTCAGGAGTTCCGTACTTGTTAGCGTAGTAGTTTCCGATGTTGGTACCCCACTCCTCCCAGGTCTCGGGTTCAGGAGAGGGCTCGCGCTTCTGCCATGGACGGGGAAGGCCAGAGACGGAGTCTGGAGATCCGTACTTGTTGGCGTAGTAGTTTCCGATGTTGGTGCCCCACTCCTCCCAAGTCTCGGGTTCAGGAGAGGGCTCACGTTTCTGCCATGGGCGGGGAAGGCCATGAACCTTGTCGGGAGATCCGTACTTGTTGGAGTAGTAGTTTCCAATGTTTGTGCCCCACTCGGCCCAAGTCTCAGGCTCACGCTTGAACTGGGGGAGTCCAGGGACGGAACTGGGGGAGGAGTACTTGTTGGCGTAGTAGTTTCCAATGTTGGTTCCCCACTCAGACCAAGCTATCGAAGGAGACGAGGGTTAGATCGTGATAAGAGTGAGCGAAGGACGATAGGGGAAACTCACTTTCTGGTTCAGGAGCAGGAGCACGGGCGATGGGGACAGTCAAGGCGTTGACCGAAAGAGCACCGACGGCGAGGGAAGTGAGAGCGACTTTGGAGAACATGATGATAGGGAGTGTCGTAAGAGAGAACAGATAACGACGGCACCGGGCCTGAAGTTGGAGAGGTAGGAGAGAGGAACTGGGAGAGCTGCACAGCGGCTGAGGAAACTAAGGAGTGCGTACTGAACCTTTTATACATTCTCAGGAACCGTCAGGAGTCGTCAAGTGGAACACGCCTGATCTGTTGCCAAGTTTCGACTCGCCGCTGGCGGGGGCAGCGGCGAATTCAATCAAGTGTACCGCACTGTGACCGAACACGTTGGAAACGAGACCATCCGCGATCAAGATGCTCGGTCAACACTGTAAAATCCCAAGTAGGCTCTCGGTCAGCATGACCGAGGCCGAACTGGTGTGAAAATGCCCCCGTTGGCTTTGATCATCGCCTCGCGCCGGTGGAAAAGCGATGCAGGATTACGGCCACGAATTATGGTTGGTCAGTCAAACGCACTAGCAGATGGTTGCCGCTCATTGTCATCAGATTTGTGAGATTGGGAGCTGATGAAGGTAGAGGCGTTTCGATTACAATCTGATGCGTTTGATCTTTGACCTCACCGCATTTGTTGGAGCCTCGAGAACCCGAGGTACGGGAGTTTCAAGCGATTTATCTAATTAATGTTCTGTGCAGGACACCTTTGAAAACAAACGAAGGCAGCGTTGAGGCCCCTAAGATCAGCCTGTATTTTTTGCGAAGAGTTGGCGTAACGGTCAAGGCGGGCTGTACTAAAAACACGGTCACCCTGCGGATAATCAGGAAACGTATTGATGGTGAAAGGCATGGGGTCTGACAAGTACATAAACACCGCCCACCAGTGATCTGTTTGAGAAGGGCCAAACGAGTCGAGGCATAGCCTAGGGGCAGCACGTGAGAGCGTCAAAAAAGAGTGAATTTAAGGAGGGAGGGATAACAAACCTCACCGATGGAAAGCTCAACGCTTATTAATATCCATTAGCCTATTGTTGAGACTAGACGTCGCTCTCTGTCCCACACACCTTGGATCCGACCCCAGAAGTTGACGTGTCTTATCGCCTGTACTCGCTCCGGTGGAGATAAATTTCTCGAAATATGCGGTTGGCCTATGCTTGTGGGTTCATTTCCCGTACGAGCGGTGGTAGATGCACCAACTCTGGCGACCTCCAGATCAGCATTCGACCCAGCAAGATATGTTCTGCTCAGTAGAACGAGACATGGAAGAGATTCCGTTGATTGCTTCCAACATCGAGGACGGGCCTGTTCGTGATCTTATCTCGTTGTCGGCGCACGATTCCGCCCTCGTCCATCTTATACCCAACTCTCACCAGCACCAGCCGCACCGAGATCAGCGGAGGTGACCAGTAGTGTTGCCGTCATTCCGCCATCCCGGATCACAGTCAAGTGATCCTCTTTAGCCGGAGCGACTTCAAGTCTTCGGCCAACCTCGACACTCCTCGAGAGTCGTCTCATATGTTCTGGATCGCGCGATTCCACTATTTGTACTCTGCAACGCTACGCTCCTTTCCAATCCGGTTCTAATATCACCACCGTACACTACCACCACTGTACCCCTCCCGCAGCCCATTGCCTAGTCAGCAAACATGCCTACCTTTATCCGTTCCGGGCCCCTCCATATCCCAAAGTTCGACTCACAGCACACCCTGTAAGTTCTCTCCTAGTCTCTCTCTCGTTGCTCGGGACGTATCTGAATGGTTGTTGACAGCTCACGGGAGGCTAATGCTCACACCATTCAGAATCTCGAGGCAAAGATCCGGTCCCATGGACAGGAGATAATCCGCCTGAAACGCCTCAGGAACTCCCTCCTTAACATTTCCGTGTGCCTGGCCCCTGAAATCCTCGGTTATATCTTTTGGTGGGGAGTCGTCTCTGGCGTGGGCCCCGGCGGAAGGATCGCCGGGGGCACATTCAACTTCATTTTCGTATGCCGTTATTGGTTCGATGTGGCAACTTCAACCCCTTCCCTTTGGGCATTTTGGGGAACATCCCTCCGTGAATGTGTGGCCTTTCACCGGTACTCTGGGAGCATTCCTCTGTACCTCAACCTCGTCGACCCAAACTCAAGCCGAGATATCAGGGAGGCCAGTAGCGTGCTCCAAGATTGGGGTGTTCAGAGAAGGATTCGCCATCTCCATATTCACACTTCCCCCAGAGCACTCACAAGCATCCTCTCCTTCATGTCCGCGCCCCAACCGTCCTCCGCTCGATCCCAAATCCGATCCCTCACGCTCATGGTTGAGGGCCCATGGATCGCCGAACGTCCCGAGGAATTACCGGACATCACCAACTTCCTTAATACCCGATCCTTGCCCGAACTTCAATCTCTCCGCCTCCGCGGCTGCAATCTACGATGGGAATCTCTGATCCTCCAAACATCGAAGCTAACCCGCCTCTTCGTTCACGCTCACGATAAGTCCAGGAAACCTACCGTCCTCCAACTTGCCGCCTTGTTCGCTAGAAATAGTGCACTCGAGGAGATTGACCTCTCACTCGAGATCGCTTCAATATCGGAGGATTCTTTGCCAGATCCATCGATTTCCATCCTACTCCCTCACCTCCGCAACTTGACAGTCCACGGAAACGCTGCCGGTCACACCCAGCTTCTCAACCTCCTCATGTTCTCCAACGAACTCAAGCACGTTAGTACCGATCTCTTCCTCGACGGGTTTGTGACGGATGTCGCCGCAGCTCTCACGCCATTCCTCCCTAATCTCTTCCTCACATCCCGGCCAAGTAACCTTACCGTTCACGTTGTGTACGCGTTGGTGGGCTTGAGTATAAACGTTTCGCGATCCGGGGAACAAGGCGATGCGGAAGATTTCTTGATGCTCAGGATTTCTTCTCTCGACATGAACTTCTGGGGTGTCGCTCCCACGCTACCAGAGGAGGTGGCCAAGAGGCTACCAACGGCAAACATAAAGAGTTTGGGCATCAGGAGGTACTCTGACGTATTCAGGCAAGATTTCCGTCGCCTTTTCCAAACAGTCAGCGCGGTCCAGGAACTTCGTGTCACGGACTCGGCCATTAACGACATTGTCCAAGTTCTCGCTTCTCCATCACCCACCGAGGAAGGTGAACATACTCTCCTTCCACACCTCCACACCTTCCGGCTGAAGGACATCAATTTCGCGTCGGACTCCCACGCTGGGATGGTTGCTCACTTGGGCCATCTACTGGAGCAGAGGTACAACGACGGGTTGCCGTTGAGCAAGCTCTCAATGGCGTATTGCCCTCATATCAGCTGGGACGCGTGTTCAAGATTTGTAGGGTACCTCAACGATCACTTGTGTTGGGACCGTTACGAAGCCGTTGGCGACCGTCATCGGGTCTGCGAGACTTGCCATACTAGGTGGAGTGATTCGGACTAGTGGAAAATTTGGATCTGCGTTTTCAATCTTTTCTCTTTACCTCGCGTTCCTCGGTCGGAATTATGTCCCTTTCTCACTTTTTCATTCCCCGTTTACCCCATTTCATCTGTACTTGATCTCGACGAAAATAGACAATTAGGGTAGCGCATTGTAGTAATTTTCATGTATAGATGCACGTTAATGTCGCCCTTATCCATGACAAGCCCTCTCCTGGTATCAAACTGTGATTCAACCGCAAGTTACGTTCGACGTCAGATCGTTAAGCTTAAGCGCATACGGTGAGGATAAGACATGCAGATGCATGATGGGTTGCTATCCTTCCCTCCTTCGAACCTTCACGACGCTGTTCCGTCTGTTCATCTCCCCACCTCGCGATATCTTCCATATGCCCTGGTCCGCGTGGCAAATCCCCCCATGGACGTCCAGAGGTCGGAGTAGGTGGGTCTTGTCGTTTCCTTGTTCCCACACACCTGCGTGATGAAAGTGAATCCGGACAATTATTCTCCTGACCCATATTGCAGAAAACCAAACCCCACATTCACGCCAGACCCTCTGACTCCCTCTACATCCACGAGTTTTTCGCGTGCACAGGAGATTGGGTCGTAGACGTCGACGTTTTTTTCCGAGTGACAACGGCCCGGTGACCCCTCGAGCGGCCGCCCATGGACGCATCGTCAAACCCTTAGGTTACACAAGGACTCGGAAGTTAGTCAATCGCAGAGCGACTATAGAAGGGGTAAATAATTTTACCCCAGGTACAGGGGGCAGTAGTGCCTGTTCTCAACGCGACAGACCGGAATTTCACCGATGTCACGGACGGGAACATGACGAACTTCTTTGGGGCTTGCGTGTTAGTGCACATCCACAACATCCCGCAGTTCCTCCACTTTCAGAATGGCTGGGCCCAGTAGCGCGTAAAGTCCTAGACCATTCCGGTCAGCGCCCCTGATAATCCGGAAGCCGAAGACCGTACGAGCGATCGCTGTTCTTAGCCGGATCCACCTATATGGCTGCGGTTTGGCCCCACGTTGAACATAGTCAATTCCACGGATGGCCATCCCAACGTCAAGTTACCCGTCGCACCGTCACCGTGGTGAGCAGCACATGAAAGTGGAATCATTGATACGTTAACGTAGCCTCCCGCAATTTATCTATAGTGGTGGATTCCAATCCAATTCATCCGAATTTTGATTACAAGCTTGTTTTTGTTTCTCATTTTTTCATCACGTCGGATTAAATTTGTGAAGTCCGGGTGGTCCCCCGGAAACCCGGTCATGGCCCACCCGATAGTCCTCGGAGAACCCAGGGCCTCTTTCTCCACAACCACCACCACCCCCTGTGGTTCGCCATGGGGGTTCATCCCCACCACTGTCCCTTGTGATGGCGTCCTTACCCATCCGCAGACGTTAAACAAACCTGAGCCACACCACTACTCCTCCCATATAGGCCCTCCGTCTGCTTACGATGGTCTTATCGGTGGCCATCGTCCCCTCCCAACATAGGCTGGCAGATCCACCCCAATCTGTCGGTCTCTTCTACTCAACCCAACCGCCTCCACCTCATCCTGACCTTCCTGACCTGCCGATTGGAGGCATCGGTGGACATGCCGGGCTGGGGCCCTGGCTTTCCCCTCTTTCTTTATTTATGTAGAAAATTTTAAAACTAGCCGCGTCCTGCGCCCTTATGGGAACCTTAGGTTAATTGCTGTTGCGGGACATAAATGATTGGGTTAAAAAAAAAAAGTCCTCGGAGAACCCACCATCCATGCGACCATAAACCTAGGTGAGTTTGAGCCATCCCACTCCAACAAGCGAGCAAACATCTGACCAGTTCGTCGTAACTAGAACCTCTGGTGGGACCAGCCTACGGATTCTTGCCTGGCAGGAGGCCAAGAAAGCAGAGATCGGCGGTATCGGATTGCACCGCCGTAGGCTGTCCAGAACAGAATCAGGACTTCTGTTGCTGACTGCCTTCTATCAGGATGCCAAGGCCTGAGGTGGATTTAGCAATACATCGCCCACCGAAAGCGGCGACCCAAACAAGGTCACTGTAAGTTCACGCCCGCACCACCGCCTGCTTTTACATCGTACTGACAATTACCGAAAGCTGGAGAGTCTCTTCGGGGACAATTTCCGTCACACTTCAAATGCTTACAGATGGTTGTAATACAAAATGTACATTCAGCCAGGCGCGCAGATCCTAGCTTGGGGATTTGACCCTTGGCTAAAGGCATTATGACATGTTAGTCGCAGGAGTATCTCGCGAGACGAATGTTCCATACGAACCAACATTAATTACAATAATTAATACACACGATGTCACACAAAGCGGTCGGGTTTAAGCACGGATAAATGCGGGGTAATACTCAAGACAAGTTTCGGTCAACCATTGGGAATTGTTGACCTTGGAGCGTCTGCTCTTGCGACGTTGCTGAAGATGAGTCAGAGCATACTCTTCCGTCTTCCGTTTACCAGTAGAAGACCCCGTCGCAAGATCGGAGTCGAAGTATAACAGTGTAGCGGTATTCTGTTGCGATGTCGAGCGGGTGATGGGTGAGTATTTGTCCGCCAATTTGTCACAGCCTGTCGACCATTCCTTGCTTTCCAACGCATCAGCGAAGAATCAAGCTCTTGATCCCTGAGCAATTCTTCAGTTTTGTTTATATCCTCAACAGCGATTGGGACAGGATCGTAGTCCCTTACCTTGATAGCGTTATGGTCTTTGAGAGACCCTTGAAGAGCGCACAGATGAGGACGTGAATGGCCCGCCTGTGAACACGACGTGGAAACCTTATCCGTACACATTCCTCTTCCCCGCGCCATCCCGGTGGATCCTAGCGCCCAGAGAGATACTTGATTGATTAAAGATGAGCCTTCGTATCGAGGCTGGAAAATTTGTTGTGCTTCACGAAGCGAGGAGTGTTATAGAGCATTACGAAAAGGTGGGATTCCAGATGATCGCACAGTTCGTTCCTCTTCTAGGGCGTCGAGAGTAACTGGGTCAACATGGACTGCCCTGGACGTTCGAGAATTGGTTGGTGAAGTACCATTGACACGTCATCAAAGAGGGAAAATATACCGTTCTGATGACCCGGCGCGCCAAGTCAAAGTCGATCCTCCGTCGCTGTAGAGAGAGCCTGTGAACGCTATACCAAGTCAAAGGTTGACGTCGCCGCCCACTGACTCCAGGGTCACGTGGTTTTTGGGTGGACTAACGCGTACCTGAGCTCGGAGCCCAACGATTGTTTGTGTCTATTTCGAACAGGATGAAGCACGCACCAATTTAGGCATTTTCCAGAAAACACTTGGTAAAGTTTCGGCGAGACTGGAGAAGTGCTGGATGAGGCAGGAGTTTCACGACACGACTTCTAGAACCTTGACATTGGGGACTAGACCATGCTCGCGCGGCTAATAATCCGCACACGTGTGATTCGTGCTTAGGCGCGTCGGTGTGCTGACCAGAGAAAGGAATCATGGGTCCCGAAGAGAACATTGAACATGGCTATCCCCATGGCGCAGCAACAGATGGACCATGGTAGGTCTGGCTGCAGCTAAGCCCCACGCCTGTGATTGCAGAAAATCTTCCACGACTCTTGTCGTCCTTCCAGCAGAAACGGAGGTTGGATATTTGAGTTTCACGATAGAGGGCGCCCTGATAAGGGGAACCGTAGTACTAGTGCAACCTGTCCAGGGAGCGTGTGAACATTCTCTGTACCTCACGTGACGCGGGAGGACCATGGGTGGCGGC
>MU118195.1:8308-35369 GCA_014904855.1 Thelephora ganbajun | reverse complement strand
ATGTTACAAAGGCACCCTCAGCCTAAATACCGCTCACTACCCAGGCTTAGCAAGAGGGGAGAGGATATCCGATGATAATCAAGATGGGGAGCTACTAGGGATAGAGAGGCCATAACTTTATACTACTCTACTCTAGGGCAGGCCTTTTTATGCACAGACCATGCTGTACTCCCCATGTGATTGTGCACAGACCAGCGGAGTTCCATTGGTCCGTGATGGAACTCCTTTGCGGTCCTTTGTGGAGCTCCGTCTTCGTCATCCATCTTTTAGTAAGCAATAAGAAGGAAATGATAAACCAATAACAACGAATGGAAGGTTTATTAATAGAATGTGCTTGCTCAGCGCAATTGAGAAAGGTCTTGACTTTGATTGGAGAGGTGGTGGGTTGGCTTAACAATCGTTCCCATGGCAGGCCGTTGACTAAGTGTGGCAGGGTAAGAGAGCGCTTACTTGTGAGAGGGAAGGGACTTAGCATGAAAGCTATTTAACCCAGTGCGGTTTCACTAATCTCTTCAGCAATTCACTCTTCTCCCCCACAATGACTCTCAAGAACAATCATACTTTCATCACTCCTCATAACCAGAGGATTACTTGTATCGACACTCGTCCTCACTCCAAGTTCGGTAAGGCAACAGCGGACAGTTACGGTTTTGAGTATCCGTCCTTTACTTTGGTAGGCGAGCTGAGCAAGTTTCGATTTGTGAAACTTATTTCAGTTTGCCTTTATAGCTTGTTGACGCTGTCATCTCACAGGAGGAGAACGACTTCCCTCGTTGCCAGTATGCGAGCGGGTGCTCGTTTGATGACATAGTCTGGCAACAGGCCATCAGGGCCTCCAAGAACATGGACCATTCGCATAGGGGTTGGGATATGGCTGATGAGGAGAAGGTCCTCTTCGATTTGGTCCAAGTGGGTTTAATTGATCATCAAGACTTTGACGAGCCCCACAAGTGGTCATCTAGGAGTATTCGGTACTCTGCTGTCGTGGCAGATCGTCTCTGGGCCTTGTACGAGGCTGAATGTTCTAGGGTATGTCTGATATACTGTGTCAACCGATTAAGGCTAACCAGTATATCACATAGAACGATCGTTTGGAGCGCGAGTTGAACGGATTGAAGGGGACTGTGGCTTTGATCAACACTCATCTCTTGGCCGTCGATCGGCACTCTTTCGATGCCAATAAGAAGGTGAACGACGAGTTGAAGAAGGACAATGAGAGGTTGAACCACCACCGTAATTGTGTTAACCTCCTCCAAGAGAAGCACAATGCGTTGGTGATGTTCGTGACCAACCTTTCGGATGCGTCAGAGTTGCACTGTTGGTCCTTGATCGCCCTCAGGGAGGGGATGTGTACGTGCGATCGCTCCGACACTCCTCCAGTCGATGGTTCAGGAGCAGCCCCATCGTTCTCTCGCTCGCCTCCCAGTAGTCCTCCGCCTCCGTCACCACCTGCCCCTCCACCAATGCCCATTGTGGCTCCCATTGAGAATCAGGAGGCCATCCCTGTTCCTCCACCCTGCTGTGCCCCTTGACATACAGTAGTAGAGTCATCTACTACTCTTCGAGTTATCACAGAGGAGGAAGAACGCACTATCAAGGATCGCCTAGTTGGAGCCTGGCAAGCTCAGGGCAAGGCGGCTGTACATGCAGGTCAACATTCTCCTTGTGACTACCATCCTTATCGTAAGGTGTTAGGACAACGCCACCCCCACTATTCCCGTTGGCTCGGTGTCGAACGAGATCTCCGTTCCTGAATGTGCCATGCCCGTCATGGAGTTGAATCAGGAGCAGATGCAGACTCTGAGTCTGGGAGCGAGGGGCTATCAAATGTTGAGTGTGATGAGGGCCGTGATGATGATGCCCAACTCGACAGTGTACACTCGTCTCCGGTCCTCTAGTCATGTTGGGGGAGAGCTTCAGTTGGTATTCCCAATCTCTCAGGAAGAGTTTGACTCTTTGTTGACGGGAGAGGTTGAGGCTGAAGTTCGACAGATCATGACCTTGGAGGTGGTTCATAGTGGTGCCCAGGATGTCAGCACGGAGCCCGAATATAGTGATGGGTGGGTGACCGATCACAGCGCAGATGATTTGTAGTTTTTTGCTGAGGTAGTACCGGTGCCAGTACTACAAATAAAACCCTTTTCTTCATCTTCTGCTGTGTGAGTGAGCAAGACAAAATTTCAAAAGAGTGACTACGAAATTGTCCATTTAAAATAAAGGGAGATCAATAGGGGAAATGAACGTGATTTGTAAGGATTAAAAAGTTTTCAAAATTTTACCGCTTTAAACTTCAACAATCCTGACAGCTATGTCCTTGCATCGCTCCCACGTTGCTCATCATGCGGCTCTTGGCTCGACCATGGATCCACTCCATGGTCTCATCTCCTTGGGGCTCGTCAATTGGGACGGTCGCAATCAGGCGGCCGATAGTGCCATCGATGGTATTCGTTTGGCCGCAACTCTGGCTGAGAGGTTGCTCACACTCCACAAGGGAGTGGTCCTCGAGGTAGGCATTAGCCTTGAGTGAGAGTGTCCCTTGCTCACCGCTTACCCCTTTAGGTTTCCACTCTGGCCTGTCAGGCACAGACGTTGGCCTCCTCCCTTGATCTCCTCATGACCTTCCATTCTGAGAGGTTAGGGCGTCTCGAAAGCTGTTGCTTCGAGATGGATCGTGAGATGGGGGAGATGTGGGTGCGAATGATGGAGTTGGAGCTTGCCTGGGAAAGGCGGGAGTACCAGGCGTCGTCGGAATACACTTCTGCGGTTGGAGGGGAGGGTACTGTTGAGGAGGAGGAAGAGAGAATTGAGGAGGGAGAGGTGGAGATGGATGAGGAGGGCTTGTGGTCCCCAAACTCCTCCGATCATGCCGTCCTTGCCCTTATTCTGGATACTGCGGTCTTCCCTACTCAGTAGTAGGGAGTCTCTTAATGCTAGCTTTTTGCTTTTTGTTTCTTTGTGTGCATGTGAACGATTAAGAGTCAGGGTATATATAGGATTCCAAAGGGAGGTATACAGGAAAGGCATGATGACACTTATCATAAATTGGTAGGGAGGCCCACCTATAGTTGTTGGCTCAGGGTCAAGCAAGACCTGCAACAGAAGCTGCACCATGCCTGTCGAGGTGTCGACTCAGGAGCCACAAGTGACTCTGAGTCTGGAAGCAAGGGGCTTTCAGCTTCTGTCAGTGATGAGGGCCATGATGATGATGCTGAACAGGACAGTGTTCTCTTGTCTCCACTCCTCTAATGGGGTAGGTAGTGAACTTCAACTTGTCTTCCCTATTTCCCAGGAAGACTTCAATGCTCTCTTGTCAGATGAGGTCAAACTTGAAGTTGCCCCTATTGTGATCTTGGAGGTGGTTTGGAGTGGGGTCCCTGATGCAGATGACGGTGAGGATGATGGTTGGGTAACTGACCATAGTGTAGACAAGCTTGATAATAGGCCAAGGTAGTACTGGTTCCAGTACTACACAATAAACCTCTTCTTAACTCTTGGATCTGTGTGTGTGAGCAAGTCAAAATGGGTAAAAGAGTGTCTACAAAAGTGTCCATTTATAAAGTTCAAGGGAAATTATAGTTTGTAATGAGCATGAAATTGTAAGGATTAAAAGTTTTCAAAATTTACTTGCCAAAAACTTGACAATCCTGACAAATGGTGGAGTTGATGCACTTCAGCTCAACCTTGAGCCTGCCAGGCCCCAACAAGCTGGTCTTCAATCTCCCATTCTTCCTCCTCAGTGATTACCTGAAGTATAGTTGAAGACTCCATGATGGTTTGATGAGGCATGCAACAGGGAGGAGAAACGATAGGTGGAGGAACTGGGATAGGAGTCAAGTTCTCCCAAGGAATCACATCTGACTCAACAACAACAGGAGCTGGTGGAGGAGGTTCATCATGAGGCAATGATGGAGGAGAATGAGAGAAGGAGGGAGCCTCTCCCAATTCAAGACCTGGCTCTTCACTCCTGTCGTTACAGTGGCACATCCCTTCTCGAAGAGCAATCAAAGAAACTTGATGGAGTTCCATTTGATCTGACATGTTGGTAACAAAATGGACGAGGTTGTTGTGTTTTTCTTGGAGCATGTTTGTCAGGCCACTCTAGCCCAAACACTCACTGGCACAAACGAGGATAGCTACTCCCTGACAAAAAGGATACTTGTCTTTAAGGTGCCTGCTGTCAGGATTATACAGTTTGAGGCGAGGTATATTTTTCAAAACTTTTTAATCCTTACGATATCACATTTGTTACCCCACCATTTCTCCTGATACCCTATCTATTTCCTCTTTTACAAACGGACACTTTTTGTAGTCACTCTTTTGACCATTTTGCCTTGCTCACACGCACAGGAGATGTTGAAGAAGTTTTATTCTTAACACTGAAACCGGTGTTAACTCGGCAAAATGTTGACGGGACTGCTATCTACTCCTCGAAATACTTGAGCTCCTCATCATCCTGAGCCCCACTCCAAACCACATCCTGTACCACGACCAGATGAACTTCAGCTTCCAACTCTCCAGACAAGAGGGAGTCAAACTCCTCCTGAGAGATCGGAAAGACAAGCTGAAGCTCGCCACCCACTGAGTCAGAGGATAGGAGACAAGCAGACACTGTTGCGTTCGGCATCAGAGTTACCGCCCTCATCACGCTCAACATATGATAACCCCTCACTCCCAGACTCTGAGTCTCCAGCTGCTCCAGAGTCACCGCCACAACGGGCACGGCGCAACTTGGATCGGAGATCTCACTCGACCCCAAGCCAGCGGGAGTAATTGGGATGACGTTGCCCTAGTGCCTTGTGGTAAGGGTGATAGTCACGTTGAGCACGGATAGGACCTACGGCTCCTCGGCATTGCCAAGCCCAAATGATGCAATCCTCTGTGTCTTGCTCCTCTTCCTCAGAAACGACTTCCAAGGTAGTGGATGATTCCACCACAGTATGATGAGGACCAGAAGAAGGAGGACAGACAGGAAGAGGAACCACATTCTCAACCGGCATGACAATGGGAGTCTCGACCGATTCTACCTCCACTGTGGGAGGAGAATCAGATCCCAAACTGGTCTCCTGAGACGACTCGAAGGACAGCGCCTCCCCAGATCCATCGATCGGTGTGTCAGTTTGATCATTGCACATGCACATTCTGTCATGAAGAGACAGAAGGCTGCGATGGTGAAGTTCCAGCTCAGAGGAATGACCCCCGACAAACTGGACAAGGGCATTGTGTTTATCTTGGAGGGTATTGAGGCAGGATCGATGACGGTTAAGTCGCACTCCATCCTTCTCTAATTCGGTGTTGACCTTCTTGTTGGCATTGAAGGAGAAGCGATCAACTGTCAACAGACGATTGTTCAGGAGGGACACCTGACCCTTGAGGGTATTCAACTCAGCCTCAACACAATCGTTCTATGTGGCATACGTGTTAGCCTTAATCGGTTAATACAGTATACCAGACATACCCTGGTACGCTCTGCCTCATACAATGTCCATAGACGATCGGCCATGACGGCCGAATACCTGATGCTATGTGACGACCACTTGTGCAGTTCGTCAAACTCTTGATGGTCAACCAGACCAGCCCCGACCAAGTTGAACAAGACCTTCTCATCATCCACCATGTTATGACCACAGCAAGAGTGGTCCTGGTTCATCAAAGCCCCTATAGCTTGCTGCCAAATTATGTCGTCAAAGGAACAACCACTAGCATATTGTCAATGGGGAAATTTGTTATCCACTTGTGAGATAACAGCATCGACAAGCTAAAGGCAAACTGAAATGAGTTTCACAAATCAAAACTTGCTCAGCTCGCCTACCGATGACATGGTTGGGTATTCGAACCCATAGCTATCCGAGGTGGCTTTGCCATACTTAGCATGTGGTCGGGAGTCAAGACGGGTGATCCTCTGGTTACGAGGAGAGATGAAAGTGTGGTTATTCTCAAGAGTCATGGTGGGAAGGGAAGAGCAGATTGCTGAGGAAAAGACGAAGGATTGTTCGCTCTTAAAAAGCCTTTCAGCTGAGTACCTTCCATCCTGCCAAACGATAGCTGCTTATCCTGCCACACTTGGTCATCGGCCCACTCTGCAGCAAGCTGATTCAGAAGACCCACTGCCACAGTGATCAAGAAGTAGAACTTCAACCTATTGTGCTGAGCAAGCACATTCTATAAATAAACCTTCCACTCGTTGTCATTGGTTTATCATTTCCTTCTCTCACTTTCCTATTTAACTTAGAAAATGATGGATGACGAAGACAGAGCTCCACATGGACTGCGACAGAACTCCATATGGATCGCACGGAACCCCATTGGTCTGTGTGCAATCACATGGAGAGCATAGCATGGTCTGTGTGCGAAGACCTGCCCTAGAGTTAGAGTAGTATAAATGTAGCCTCTCTAGCCCTTGTAGCTCCCTAGTCTTATTATCGTTAGAATCCTCTCCCTTCTCGTTCCCTCAAAAGTCCGAGCGGTATTTAGGCTGAGGACCTCATCGAAAATGTTCAACACGATCCCTTCCTCTCCCACTCTCATAAACCTTGTCAAAGTCAATCCTTACTGGAAGACTTAACTCATATCAAGTAGCCAGGGCACCCATCGGAAACCTTGGGTCAAATCCCACATAGTTTAGGATCCCTCCGAAGAAGCTGTTCACTGCCAGTCTGAAGAGGTTGTTTGTCTTGGAGGCCAACCCACTGGAGTATTGCTGAACGCAGGCACCAAGAAGACGAGTACCCTTTTTGTCAAGGATTTGCCACCCTCATTTGTGCTGGTGAGCGATTGGGCTAGAGTGGCCTGACACCTGTGTTCCCAATACTCCAGCGGGTTGGCCTCCAAGACAAACAACCACTTCAGACTGGCAGTGAATGGTTTCTTTGGACGTGTCCTAAACGACACAGGATTTGACCCAAGGTTTCCGATGGGTGCCCTGGCTACTTGGTGTGAGTAAAGTCTTCTGGGAAGGATCGACTCTTCAAGGTTTATGAGAGTGGGAGAGGAAGGGATTGTGTCGAAGGTTCTCAAAGGCACCCTCAGCCTAAATACCACTCACTGTTCTAGCGAGAGGGGAGAGGATATCTGATGATAATAAGACTGGGGAGCTACAAGGGCTAGAGAGGACACTATTATACTAATCTATCTCTAGGGCGGGTCCTTGCGCACAGACCATCCTATGTCTCCTTGTGATTGCACACAGACCATTGGAGCTCCGTTGATCCGTAAAGGAGTCCTGTCGGTCCACAAAGGAGCTCCATCTTCGTCATCCATCATTTTCTGATAATAAGAAAGTGAGAGAAGGAAATGATAAATCAATGACAACGAGTGGAAGGTTTATTAATAGATTGTGCTTGCTCAGCACAATAGATCAAAGTTTAATTTCAGATCGCTGTGGTGGTGGGTCATCTGACTCAGAACGGGCTGATGACTAAGTGTGGCGGGGTAAGCCAAGGTCATCTTTGCAGAGAGGGGAGGACTTAGTGAGAGGGTATTTAATCATGAGTGAACTTCCATCGTTTCCCTCAGCACTTCACCCTTCTCCTCCACCATGACTCTTGAAAACAACTGCACTTTTATCTCTCCTTGTAACCAGAGGATCTCTCATCTTGACGGCCGCTCTCACTCCAAGTACAGCAAGCCCACCAAGGATAGCTATGGGTTTGAGTACCCGACCATGTCATCGGTAGGCAAGCTGAGCGAGTTTTGATTTGTGAGACTCATTTCAGTTTGCCTTTAGCTCGTCAATGCCGTTATCTCACAAGTAGATAACAAGTTTCCTCGTCGACAGTACACTAGTGGGTGCTCCTTCAACGACATAGTCTGGCAGCAGGCTATCGGAGCCTTGATGAACCAAGACCACTCCCACCGTACTCGTAGTATGGTGGACAACGAAAGGGTCCTGTTCAACTTGGTGTCGGCTGGGCTGATCGATCCTCAGGAGTTTGACAAGCCACACAAGTGGTTGTTGTGCAGTATCAGGTATTCAGCCATCATGGCCAATCATCTATGGTCGTTGTTCAAGGCAGAACGTACTAGGGTATGTCTGGTATACTGTATTAACCGATTAAGGCTAACACGTATGCTGCATAGAACGATCATGTTGAGGCAGAGTTGAATGCCTTAAAGGGACAGGTGTCCCTTTTGAATCAACATCTTCTGATGGTTGACTGCTTCTCCTTCGATGCTAACAAGAAGGTCAACACCAAGTTGGAGAAGGATGGGGTTCAGTTGAACCATCATTGATCCTGCCTGAATACCCTCCAGGACAAGCACAACACTCTTGTTCAATTCGTTGGAGGTCACTCCTCGGAGCTGGAGCTCCATCATCGTGGACTCCTGTCTCTTCGAGATAGGATGTGCACCTGTAATGACCAAACAGAGACACCTGTCGATGGGTCTGGTGAGGCTCCATCTTTCTTGCCGCTGTTGACTCCTCATTGTGAAGCAAGTCCGTCTCCTGCTGTGGAGGTTGGTCCTCCCGAAACTCCTATCATCGCTCCGGAGGAGAATGTTGTTCCCCTTCCTGTCCTTCCCCCTTCCTCCGGTCCTCGTTGTTCAGTGGTCGAGTCATCCACCATGTTACGACTAGTGTCTATCAAGGAAGAGCAGGAAATCAAGGATCACCTTGTTGGAGCTTGGCGACGTCAGGGAGCCATAGGTTTAGTCCACACTCAACGTGATTACCACCCTTATCGCAAAGCCTTAGGACAACATCGTCCCAAGTACTCTTGCTGGCTCGGAGTCAAACGAGAGCTCTGGTCCAAGTTGCACTGCACCTGTCATGACGTTGACTCGGGAGCAGCTGGAGACTCAGAGTCTGGAAGCGAGGGGTTATCAGATGCTGAGTGTGATGAGGGCAGTGACGATGATGCCAAACACGACAGTGTCCGCTCGTCTCCTGTCCTCTGATCACATAGGCAGTGAACTTCAGCTTGTCTTCCCTGTTTCTCAGGAAGAATTTGACTCTCTCTTGTCTGGAGAGTTGGAAGCTGAGGTTCACCCAGTCACTGTGCAGGATGTGGTTCGGAGTGGTGCCAAGGATGACGAGCTTGAGTATAGCGATGGATGGGTAACGGATCGTAGCATAGTCGACATCAAGTAGTTGCCGAGTCAGTACCGGTTTCAGTACTGAAATATAATCTTCTTTAACATCTCCGCTGTGTGTGTGAGCAAGACGAAATGTGTGAAAGAGTGTCTATGAAAGTGTCTGTTTGTTAAAAGGTGAAATCGATAGGGTATCTGGGGAAATATATGGGGGTAACGAGCATGATATTGTAAGGATTAAAAAGTTTTGAAAAATTACCCATCTCAAACCGTATATTTCCTGACAAGGTATACCTGCATGTCCTTCAGAAATTAGTAATTTCACTATTCTACTAGATATATTGTGGATCAAGCTTGCTATGGACTTCCAAGTCCTATAAATAATTACATAGGTCATTCCTATGTGTGACAACATATGATAATTAGTTGTAATATCAGAGTCAGTCAGGTGACCTAAGGAACCAGATCTAGAGAACTGGTGATAACCGAGTTCCTATGATTGAGACATTGCAGCACAATCAAACAATCATGTACAAACATGGTCTGTGCGCATCTTTAGTTAATATATAAACTGTACCTTAATGTTGCTTAATAAAATAACTCTTCTCCTCTCCTCTCATCATCTCCTCACTCTAAACAAGCAACTTGCCTCTTCCCCTTTACTACACAAAGGTATGGTAGAGTACTTTATGTAATATATAGAATATATTACTGCTCAACATTCCTTCCTTCATCACCATTCAGAGTCTTGGAAGTCTGGACCATACGTGGAGGATTGAGGCCATGGCTGATGCCCTTTCCACCCCTGTCTGCAGCTTGACATCCCTTCCAACATTCCCCCTGATCCCATCACCACTGCTAGTTGTTACCAAATCTTGTATCCCTCCAGTAAAGGTACATTTGTTTTCTGGAGCTTTGGAACGATGTTTCATGACGCATATATTAACCACATGCCGCAGAGATCGACTCCAACATGGGATTAATGATCTAGCCCGACCGCTCTCCCGGCGGTCAAGTTTTCCGGATTCTGAGCACCGATGGACCAGAGGTTCTCAGCATCATTACTACGCCGAAACCCGTGTATCTCCCTCACCTACAAGAGCACCGAGTTCAACCTCCCTATGCCCGGATCCGGAATCGATTTCGAGAACGCTCGCCAGAAGATGGCTCGGAAGTCACTCAATTTGCACAGGTGGCGTCACCCCACATCAAAGGGTGAACGTTGCCGGGGTTCTGCAGATCCGTTGGACATCGAGGGAAGTCGGCTGTGGCTTTGGCGTTTTCGGTGTTTACCGCTGGTGACGAATAGAACATTCAGGGCATGTTGGTGTTCATGCATCATGGCCTCCATCCCAGTCTTGTCCTCTCCCCCTACACCGCGGACCACTAGATGCACACTACATACGATTGTATGACTCGATTTTCCAGGTCCTCAAGCGACATGTACAACAATGATAACTGTTCGATGCTGAACCTCTGACAGAATCTTCCATACTTATCGGGAAATCAACGAATTCTACACGGTACATAGTCTGCTAGCACGAGATGCATATCGTCTGGCCTGTCAGAGCGGATAGAACTTCCTGCCGGCGATTTTTGAACACTCTCCGGCCACGACGCGCCAACCTATCACCAATCCATTGCGACGCGCGATCGGTGGGCCTGCCATAGCGTAAAGATGATTAAGGATGAACCCGGGACGAAACGGAGGAAACGTACTAGGGGCCGGCAGGTGGTGTCCGACCGATCATCGGGATCCGCTTCCAGGTCGTCGTCTATGTTAAGAGGCGGTCGCGGTCGCGGGGGTGGGGGGGTCCCTCCCAAACACAGAAGTACATCTCTGGTACTTGCCCGGTCGCTTGGTTCACGCTTCCAACAACATTCCACCACCTCCTATATACCATCTGTGACCAGTTTCCCTCCCTCTCCTTGAGGTCTTGCGGGACGTTCACCACGCACGATCTTGGTAAGAATGCCAAAGGAACTATAAGTGGCGAACGGCACCTGCCCACTGAGAATTTCGTAGATTACCGTCCCTAGCGCATAACAATCGGATTCTCTCGTTGGACGTCTCTCCGTCAAACCGAAGCTTTCTGGATCAAGGAGTTCTGGACTCATCCATGGAAGTGTGCCACCCTCGACGCACAAAGATATAAAGGTCGATTGGTCCGGGATCAACGCGATTAGACTGAAGTCTGCTAAGCGGGCGTGACCGTCTTTATCGATCATGATGTTGTCCTTCAGGTAGCGTAAGCAGGTGCAGGAGATAACTGGGGAGTCTGAGCACGTACCCCCTTGAGGTCTCCGTGGATCATTCCGTGGTCGTGCATGTAGATCAACCCCGTAGTGATTTCTCTAAGCTGCAGCGATCGTGTAACCGTTAATGACAAGCGAAGATAAGGACCCGAACAAGAAACATACAAGCTCCAGCCGATCCACATTAGTATCACCCCTCTTCAAAAACTTGTCTATGTTCCCATTATTCATCCACTCGGATACCATGACAAACCGCTTCTCGGCCATTGTCACGCCTAATAAAGGCAACACGTTTGGATGGCGAAGGGTCCTCCATGTCATAATCTCTCTGCATAACGTCTGTACGGGATGCGGTCAGTTCGTTCACGAAGATGACAAGTCGAGAACCCGCCCTTCTGATACGATCGAAATCATTCATCAAGCATACTCTCAGAGCCTTAACTGCAACCTCCTGGCCATTATATTGACCCTTCCACACGTCCGAAAACCCGCCGTAGTAGTGTGGGATCTCCGTTGTGTTGTAACAAAGCGGGATTGCAAGTGATTTCGGAAGCAAGGCTTGGCGGCCACAAATCCTGTATAGATAGTGCAAACACCTCCCATAGATCTTCTGTGGGAGACTATCCAACACCTAACCGAAAGGACAAGGAGTGTAATGGGAGTCAACTGGGAGTCAACCGACCCGTTCATCGAAGGTAAGAGTGTTTGGATACTTACCTCGTCTATCACATTAATAAGGGCCTGGGCATCATTTCCAGAGAGATTTCTGAGTACCTCGACTTCATTACGGTCCGAAAAGATGGACGTTATCAGAGAGATGCGCTCGCTCGTGGAAAGGGTGTGGCTGATCAACTGTTTCCAAGCTTGAGAGTCACTACACACAGGGACACAATCAGGTTAATAAATGAGTGATCATCAGAATGAATGAGAAACCGACGCGGGCGTAAGGAGAACTTCCAAGACTTCTGAGGCTGTCGGGCGTAAGTGAGGATCATGATCCCAGCAGCGTTGCATCAATGTCCCCAAATCTTCCGTGAAGGTTGGGTGTATTGGCCGTGGCGGACGCTCGCCTTGCATTATGGCTGATAGAGCTTTGAAAGCTGACCTATCACTGAACGGAGCCGCACCAGTGAATACCTGTACTGATACGAAACGGCAGTAAGCCAAAGCTCTGCACAGTAGATCATCCGTGACGTGCCTCGACAATGACCATCGCGAACGAGAAAATGTCTGATTCCTTGGTTTTTGCCCCCTTCTCAATGACCTCTGGTGCAGTCCATCGCAGGGTGTGACCATGTACCGAGTCGTCCTCCAAAAAATCCTCGTCTTTGATGACCATAGTGAGGGTGAAATCCGCGATACGCGCATGACCGGAGTCATCCACAAGGACATTTGACTGCCAGTGATCGAGTGTCAACGCGGTATGAAACAAGATTTATTACAATGACATACTCCCTTGAGGTCTCCATGTATCGAATCGCAGGAGTGGAGATAACAAAGACCATTCGCGACATCACACAACTGGTAACAGGAGTTAACATGGGATGGGCGCAACGAGAGGGACACCTACCAGCCCAAGTCGGTCTGCACTAGAATTGTTCTTTATGTATTCCGGCAGGTTCCCGCCGGACATCCAATCCGAAACAAGCTGGAGAGGAGAGGTAGTGACACCCAGGAAGGGTAAGATATTTGGATGTTTCAAGCGTTTCCATATCACGGCCTCTCGGCAGAAGACCTGTGAGTTTTGTTAGGGATGGCGCGCGGGGAAAGGGTAGTGCCAAAGGCGCACTTTAGTAGCCCGTTTGCCATCAAGGCCATAGGTCCGTATATGTTTGATGCAAATCCTTGAATCATTGAGGGTCCCACGGAACACATCACCAAAATCTCCCGAGGCGAACGGTTCGGGATCGATTTTGAGAAGGTCAGTCGAAAGCGTGACCGATGTTGGAAGTATCCCCTTGGTGCCACATACGCGTCTAAGTTCGCGTAGGTACTTTCGAGAATCAGGACCGGAAAGATCGGGGCGATCAAGAACCTATGCTGGCTTGAGCGGAGAGTAGGGAAGGGTGATGCTACGACGTACCTCGTCCAGATAGTCAACAAGCCAGACCAAATCGTCGTGTTCAATATCTGACACGCATTGTCGATACTCCTGTCCGTCGAGTGTGTTGTCGAGTTGATTATAAAAGTCGGGTGAGGTTCTGTCGAGCTGAGCGATTTGCTGCAATATTAGATGAGCGGGTAGAGCCATGGGGAAGATCCTTGACTGGGTAGTCAGGAGCGGGGGCAGGAAGGTATAAGTATCAGACGCCTCGCCCAGTCCACGAGGCGGATATTTCCACCGATGAAAGCGACTTGAATTGTCACGGGCCAGATACGCCGGATATATGCTATTGTGGGTGATAGGCCGGTCCTGAGTGGAAGTTCAGTGTCGTCTAGCTCGATACGAACAAATAACAACCTTACCCTGTTTGACAACGACTCGAAGTCATACTTACGTTGGGGCATGGACACGTAACACCACATAGCGGCATCAGGCTCTGATTCAGAGAATGATCGTCAGGTGCCAACATATTTGTACCAAGCCAAATATCCTCTTCTCCACCCCAAATCACTCCTCTTTATCCGTATTCCAAAGGTTACGCTCAGCGCTCATCAACCCAGTCCGCTTTAGATTTCCGCCTGTTGTGGTCTCACCGATTATCAACCCTTCACCTGGGAGATCCCTACCTGTGCCGGCACGAAGCTTAGGCCCCTTCCCCCCCTCGACCAGACCTCCGAGAATATTCCATATGGCTCAATTCGCGTTCACGATTTGGGCCTCCCAGTTGGTGCTTGGTCACCTCTGCGGCGTGGATTATTGATTCGACAGTTTTTCGGTAGTTCTCAACCGTCCGAAGGAGATCTTAGAATGCGGTGACGATATGATTGAAGATGTACCAGACCCGTTGACAAGAACGCTCGAGGTGTGAAACGCCGTTGGGTCATGAACAAAGCCGAAGAGACTGAAAGGAAACGTAGGCGAATCTCACCACACCTGTCGAGTAACACAAGCTCAAGCGCTCACTGGCAAGCGCCTTGAGTTTGTTCGGAAAAGAGTTTTTGATTGTTCGACTCGACGCAGAGTCGCGTCCGCTTCGTCCGGTGATCACCGAAGCAAGGTTGACCTTGCACCACATTCGGCCCTGAAGGAGTTCTTCGAGTCATCGAGAACAAGCAATCCACGCCGCGCCGGCTTCCACCCAGCGTATCGCAAGGAATTTACGAATTCGATCGAGAATACTTACTACGCAAGGATGATGCAGGTGATCGATTGGCGAACCGGAGTTATGACATTGGAAGTACCCTCACCATCCAAACTTATTGTCGCTGATAGAAGTGACGATGGCCGATCCCTACTTCAGGTTTGCGTTGCAGTGCGAGCCTGGACCAAACAGAGGAAACATACTGAGAATCGCGAGGTGTGGCATCCGACTGGTCGTCGGAATCTGGCTTTGCATCGACATCCATGTTGGAGAGGACGGGCGCGACGGTGATAGAACCCCTCCCAAATGCTGAAGTACATCTTTGGCACTTGCCTATTTCCGAGGGTTCGAGGAGATAAGGTCGAATGTATGTCGTAACGATCTCCTTGGAGTCTGGTTCCAGTTGTATTTTGTGAAACGCTAAACCGACGGGAGGGTAGACCGTCTTGGATCTCGAGCGTAGCATTCAACATCTACGCTCTATACAGGGATGGAAGTCAGATACTCACAGAGGTGACAATGCATTGAGATCGTCGTATCACCTTGCGTAATCCCGGTCAAATTCACCGTACTCGCGTGAATAGATAACAGGAAGGTCTGTGAAGGCCGTTAGTTCTCAACGGGTTTGGGAGCGGAGCTGAGAGTTTGAGACGAGCAAATCGACGTTCTTACTGGATTCGGGGGGACGAGGCAGGTGGACAATGTACGTTCAACCGAATTGCAACGGTCTTTCATGTTCGTATCGACATTCCAAAAATTTTCCGAGGTTGGGGGTACGGCGAACAGCCTGTGGATGCTGAGTCACTTACCGGATGGGTGGATGACGGAATAATGCACAGGCGATAGTGAGGATGAGCCCTGGGCGAGGTGATTGAGCTCATTTAGGAAGGCGAAGAAAAGATAATCTACGACCGTACTCCATGCATGTCTGGTCCAAGGCAAGCGTTCTCCACGATAAACCCCCGACGCCCGCGGGTTATCGTCGACCAAGTTCCGTTCGCCGCCCACGGGGCAGCCGTAATTAAGTCACCTTCCGCCCTCGCTGATGCTGGCGATGCTGATAATCGACAAGTGATCTAAGGCCAATCGAGAGTGGTCTCGGAGTGGTCGAACTTGTACTTAGATCTCGGCGAGCGGCCGGCAGTGCGCAAGTGAAACGAAACTAGTCGCGCAAGTTTAGCGCCCGATAACCACCCATTTAAGGAAACCGAGGGAGGACCCGGGGTGCCAATTTGAGGACGATGACGTCGGAACCTGGATGTTCCCCTCCACTCCCAACGGCCGGACTACTTGACCAGTCCCAGTCACAGCGGCGGAATCGTCAGCCTGGAGGTCAGTGCCAGTAGATGGTAATGTTTGATCGAGAGTCATCGGGGCATCCTGTGGCTCCTAGGGGCGGCTAGTATTTGTAATGGATAAACACCTTACCTACAGACTGGCTGGGCGAGACCCCAGGCCAGTATTTCTCACATCTTTTATTCGTCTTCCGTCAGCGGGGATTCCACAGAAAACTATTAGCTAGATACATCTGCGTCCCAATCAACATCGACGAGCAGCTCGAGCCTGAAATATAACTCAAGTGTGGGTGCGCACTCAAAGTTTCTCCCGATCGTCTACAAGAGTAAAATGGTACCCCCCGGACACCGCCCCGGGACCTATCACCATCCAGTGTTTCTTTTCCGGATGCGATCTGCCGGCCGCTCGGATCTCGGTAGGTGCACTTTCGGCCAATGACGTCAACCGTTGCACAGCCATGGCACTGGCACGTGACAAGGCCATGCGAGGCTGATATACATACCGATACCTGCCGTATCCGCCACTCGCCAACTACACCACTTGAGGGGATTCCTCATGTCTTCGCCCAGCTCCCCGACCTTGCAACAACTCCACCGTCTCGACGCATCTTCGCCCAACTTTGGCGACCAACTCTCCAACGTGCTTTACGGGCAGGAGTATCAGCAATGCATACTAAGCCTTCAAGGCGATGACCCGGCCTGGCTTGTTGATTATCTGGACAAGGTATGTCGCCGCCTTGCCCCTTGCCACCCTCCGCTCAAGCCAGCATAGGCTCTCGAAGGTCTCGATCCTTCCAGTCCTGCCTCCCGGAAGTGTCTCCGCGAACTCAGAAACATATGCGGTACTTGGGGGATACTCCCAACGTCGTACACGCTTTCGGCCGACTTTCTAGATATTGGTTCCTACCCGTTGGACTCGGGAGGTTATGGTGATGTATACCTTGGGGTCCTCGGTGGTTCAAACGTGTCTGTCAAACGCGTGCGGATGTACGTCGCGGAAGGTCCGCAAAAAGTCACCAGAGTGCGTCATTGGCGTTGTCTCTTTCCCTGTTTACCATCACTGATGAAAGCCACAGATCTTCTGCAAAGAGGCTGTGATGTGGAAGCGCTTGAAACACCCAAACATTGTACCCCTGCTGGGTGTCACGACCACTCCCCTCCAGCTCATTTCCGCTTGGATGCCCGGCGGGAACCTGCCGGAATATATCAAAGCCCACCCCAACGCAGACCGACTTGAATTTGTAGGTGTCCCTCCCGTTGTGTTCGTCCCACGCTTACTTCAGCCACCAGCTATCTGACGTCGCCAAGGGTCTCCGCTACCTCCACTCCTACAACGCAATTCATGGGGACATCAAGGGAGTACGTAGCCGCTCTGATTCCTGTTTCACCACCGCATTAACGCCCGGCCAGCCCAATATTCTTGTGGACGACTCTGGTCATGCGCGCATCTCCGATTTCGGCCTTGGTACGATCACCAAAGACGTGGGTTCCACGCAGAGCACATCGTATCACCATGGCCTCGCCCCGTGATGGACTGCACCAGAGGTCTTGAACGAGGGGACGTACAGCAAGGCCGCGGATGTTTTCTCTTTTGCGATGCTCATGATCGAGGTATGTCACGGATGATCTGTCGCAGGACTTTGGTCCACTCGGTTCATTATCGTTTCTTATCGATTCAGGTATTCGCCGGCGCGGTTCCGCTCAGTGATAGTTCGTCTTTCGTGGCCGTGTTGGCCTTAATGCAAGGCAAGCGCCCGTCACGGCCTACACATCCGGCTGTCACAGAAAGCCTGTGGAAATTGATGCAACGTTGTTGGGATCATGACCCTCGTTCGCGTCCGGCAATTTCAGAGGTCTTGCAAACTCTCCTCACATCGTCAGTTTTTCATTCATCCTGACAATCACCCGTCCATTGGCTTGACCGTGTCGGTGTGTAGCGATCCTCCGGCCTGGAAACGGTTGATTATCCACCGCTCTTCCACAGACGAGCGCATCTCTCTGCTGACGTCAATTTTCTCTGAACGTAATGAGATCGAGATGGTCAGACATCTCTCCAGAGATGATGCCCAGGCCTTCGTTGACGTGATAGACGAGGTAAATCCAAACTATTTAACCTCTAGAAACGGATCGGTTGACTCCCTGTCGGTTAGACATTGGATAGGCTCCCACACCAGATCCATAGGAGGTGTCTGCGCTATTTATATAGGATTTGTGGGCACCAAGTTCTGCTTCCGAAATCACTGCAGATTCCGCTTTGTTACGATGCAACGGCAACCCCAGAGCGTTCTAGTGGGTTTGCGGACGTATGGAAGGGCCAACATGATGGTCGGGAGGTTGCAGCCAAGGCTTTGAGGGTATACTCAACGAATGACTTCGAGCAGATCAGAAGAGTGGGTCCCCCTCAATTTGTCATGTTCATTAACGAACTGACCATGTCCCACACAGAGGTTCTGCAGGGAAGTCGTAACATAGAGAACCCTGCACCATCTGAACGTGTTGCCGCTGATAGGCGTGACGATGATCGAGAAGCGGTTCGTCATGGTATCCGAGTGGATGGACAATGGGAACGTCAACGAGTTTTTGAAGAGCGGTCATACCAATGTGGATCGGCTGCAGCTTGTATGTCTTTTGGCTGAGTCCTTATGGTCGCCTGTTGACGGTTCCATAACTACTGTAGCTCAGAGAGGCCACTACGGGGCTGATCTACATGCACGACAAGGGAATAGTCCATGGAGAACTCAAGGGGGTACGTGCCTAGACTCTCCAGTTGTGTCCTGCACCTGCTTACGCTACCCGAAGGACAACATCATGATCGACAAAGATGGTCGCGCCTGTTTAGCCGAATTCGGTCTAATCACATTAATCCCGGACCAATCGACGTTTGTATCCTCATGCATAGAGAGTGGCACGCTTCCATGGATGAGTCCCGAGCTTCTCGACCCCGAACGCTTTGGTTTGAAGAGGAGGCGCCCGACTCGAGAATCGGATTGCTATGCACTAGGGATGGTGATATATGAAATTCTCAGCGGGCAGGTGCCGTTCGCCACATATGGTCCCTTTGGCACTCTTACCAAGATTTTACGTGGTGAACACCCCAAGAGACCTCGAGGAGAAGGAGAGAAACCGTTCACAGATGGCATATGGAAAGTGATGGAAATTTGTTGGAAGCGTGAACCAAGCGATCGGGCAAGTGCCAAAGATGTACTTCGGCGTATTGGAGGGATTTTATCACCGTCGCAGCCGCCCTCTCCTAACGTGGATGTCGATGCAGAGTCAGACTCTGACAATCAGTCGGATACCACACCTAGCGATTCCCAGTATGTTTCCTCTGTTTGGTCCGGGCTCACCCTTAACACTCTTGCGCTATGATAGGACTGTTGAACGTTGAACGTCGATCGCCCATGGCAATGATGGATCGCGATCAGTTGGTGCGCGGTCCCTGAAAGGTATCACCAAAAACCTCTATTCGCTCTGACAAGCCAGACAACGTACGTCTCGTACCAGTAACCTATGTACTTTGTAGAATCCATTGATTTCTCGATAAACGTGAAGGGTTCTGCCTAGAGACTCGGCGTCGAAAGGTCATCGCTGTTGTACGTGTCGTGCGAGGACTTAATGAAGTAGGAGAGGAGGGGGTCAAGACTAGGAGAGAGGGAATGAACACCAGTGTCCTTATTTGCCCGGTGCTCTAGTCGTTGCCGGCAGCATACCTCGACAACGCCAACACCACGGCAGACTCCCCTTGATGTTCCATTGATCCACACGATCCAGGCGACGTTCAATTTGTTATAGGTGTGTTTTGGTGTAGCGACGGCGACGACCACCTCCGACGCGTCGGTTGTCTTGAGCCTGGAAACTTGACCTTTAGGAGAACGGTCGGGCTAGATCATGAATCGCATGTTAGGATCGGTCCCTGTTGCATGCGTTCAATATACCCATCACAAAACATCGTCCCGAGGCTACTAGAAGGATGCAATACTTGGTAACAACTGACGGTGGTGATAGGGTCCGGGGAATGTTGGGAGGGATGTCGAGTCGCGGCCAGAGGCGGAAAGGGAATCAACAGTCCTTACTGAAATAGTGAAACTAGCCTGAGTCGCCTCCTGAAAATAGCGCAGGAAGCGGAGCACACACTGTTCACCGTCGTGGTTCTACCGATCCGGATCTTCGAGGACATTTCTAGTTGCAGGGTAGATGCACCCTGGCACATCTCTCGAGCACTCTATCCCACCTCCGGTTTGTTGCAGACGTGATTTTGTACCCGGGAGATCACGGGAGCCCTCTCGCTTCATGTTTCTGAGGATTTTTCTTTCGAGTGTGTTTCTGGTCCTCGTGTCTCTTAGGTTTGTCACCCATTTTGATTCTAGATGAGGAAACGGGTGAGTCTGTAGTTGAACGCTCGGTGTTCAACACCCAGTCGATCATATGCGACTCTCCTGACGGTCAAGTTTTCAGGATCCAGATCGCCATCACCGCCACTTCATTCATCCTTCTATTTCTCCCGCAACAGCGCAGAGCTCACCGAAAGATGGTCTAGAAGGCGACCGATGTGCACAGTGTGTTCGACTTTGTCGACTTCGCTGAAAGTATCACCCGGCATCAAAGGGTAAAGGTCGGACGTCGAGGGAAGTTGGCGGTGGCGTTGGCGTTGCCAACGTTTACCGCTGGTAACAAATAAAACGCCGAGGAAAGCGAGGACGAGTCGCTGTTACATTCATTTCCTCGTTCTCAGTCTTATCCCCTTCCCCGCCTACATCGCAGAACGCTGGATGCACACTGCATACGACCGCACAACTCAATCCAATAAATCCTCGCGTGACGCGTAAAACAGTGATAGCCTTTAGACACCGGAGCTCTGGGCGGAACCTTTTGCATTTGCCAAGAAATCAACAGACCCTACATGATATATAGGCCACCAGTACGAGACGCATATTGTCCGGCTTGTCAAAGCGGATAGAGCTTCCTGCCAGTAATTTTTGAACACACTCTGGCCACTACGCGCCAACCTGTCACCGATCCATTGCGACGCGCGATTGGTGGTCCTCTTGTGGTACAAGGATGATCAGGGATGAACCTGCGATGAAACTGAGGGAACGTACTAGGAGTCGTCAGATGCGGCATCCGACTGATCATCAGAATCTGTATCCGCATCGCGATCTATTTTAAAAGGTGGTCGCGAGGGCGGAGGGGTCCCTCCCAGACACTCAAGGACATCGTTGGCAATTGCCCGGTCGCTTGGCCGAGGCTTCCAGCAAAGTTCCACCACCTCCCATATATCATCTGTGAACAGTTTCCCCGCCTCTCCTTGAGGTCTTGGAGGGCGTTCACCACACAGAACCTTGCTAAGAGCGACAAAGGGACCACCGCGCTTACCAAACGGCACCTGCCCACTGAGAATCTCGTATATCACCATCCCTAGCGCATAACAATCTGATTCCTTTGTCAGACGTATCCCCTTCAAATTGAAGCTTTCGGGATCGAGGAGCTCGGGGCTCATCCACAGGAATGTACCGCCCTCTATGCATGTGGATACAAATGTCGATTGGTCCGGGATTAACGTGATCAGGCTGAAGTCTGCCAAGCGGGCGTGACCGTCTTTGTCGATCATGATATTGTCCTTCAGGTAGCGTAAGCAGGTGCAGAACATAACTGGGGGTGCGAGTACGTACCCCCTTGAGATCTCCATGGATGACTCCCCGGTCATGCATGTAGACTAACCCCGCAGTGATTTCTCTGAGCTACGGTGATCATGTAACCATTAAACATTAATGGAAAACGAAGATAAGAATCTGAACAAGAAACATACAAGCTGCAGCCGATCCACATTGGTATCACTCTTCTTCAAGAACTCGTTGATGTTCCCATGGTCCATCCACTCAGATACCATGACGAACTGATTCTCGGTCATCGTCACGCCTAGGAGTGGCAACACGTTCGGATGACTAAGCGTCCTCCATGTCATGACCTCCCTGCAGAACCTCTATACGGGATGCGGTCAGTTCGTTCATGAACGCGACGAGTCGAGGAGAGCCCACTTTTCTGGTCTTCTCGAGGTTACGACTCGAATATATCCTCAAAGCCTTGGCTGCAACATATAGGCCATTATGTTGGCTCTTCCATACATCCGCAAATCCGCCACGGTAGTTTGCAGGGTCCGCCGGATTGTAACAAGGCGGAATCTGCAGAGATTTCGGAAGCAGGACTTGGTGGCCACAAATCCTATACAAATGGCGCAAACAACTCCTGTAGATCTGTTGTGGCAGGGTATCCAATATCTAGCCGACAGGGGACAAAGTTTTACTGGGAGTCAACCGGTCCATTCTTTGGAGAGAAGAGAGTACGGATACTAACCTCATCCATCGCGTCAACAAAGGCCTGGGCGTCATCCCGGGAGAAATATTCAAACACCTCGATCATATCGTGGTCAGAGAAGATGGACTTTATCAGTGGAATGCGCTCTTCTGTAGGAACTTTATGGTCGATCAGCTTTTTCCACGCCGGGGGGTTACTACACGCGAGGGCGCAGTCAAACAAACGGATGTATGAACGCCAGAATAAATGGGAAACTGACCATGCGAGGAGCTCTTCCAAGATTTTCGCAGCCTCTGGGCGTGACCGGGGGTCCTGACCCCAGCAGTGTTGGATCAATTTCCACAGTCGTCCTGTGACGGTCGAATGTTTGGGCCGCTGCGGGCGCTTGCCTTGCGTTATGGCAAACATGGCCATGGGAGATGAACGATCGTTGAACGGAGTCGCACCAGTGAATATCTGTATTAATACGAAACGCCAGTGAGCCAAAGCTCTGCGCAGTAGACCATCCGTGGCGTACCTCGATCATGACCATCGCGAAAGAGAAAACGTCTGATTCCTTGCTGTGTGGTCCCCCGTCAATGACCTCTGGTGCATCCCACCGCGTGGAGGGAGGAAGTCCATTCAAGTCGTCCTCTACAGAATCCTGATCTTTGACGATTGTGGCGTCACCAAAATCCGCAATGCGTATATGACCGGAGTCGTCTACAAGGATGTTTGGCTAGCCGGGTGTCGGCATGGTAGTGAAACGAGACTTTGAATGACCACGTACTCCTCTGATACTTCCATGGATCACATTGCAGGAGTGAAGATAGCAGAGGCCGTTAGCGACTTCGCACAGCTGGTGACAGGGGTTAGCGTGAGAACGGTGTAACGGGAGGGAGACCTACCAATTCAAGTCGGTCTGCATTAGAATTGTTCTTGATGTATTCCTGCAGATTCCCGCCGGACATCCAACCCGAAATGAGTTGGAGAGGAGAGGTAGTGACACCCAGGAGGGATAAGATATTTGGGTGTTTCAAGTATTTCCATATCACGGCCTCTTGGCAGAAGACCTGTGAGTTTTATTAGCGATGGCGCGCGGGGAACGGATAGTGTCAGAACACACTTTAGTAGCCCGTTCGTCATCAGAGCTATGGATTCGTATACGTTTGATGCAAATCCCTGAATCGTTGAGGGTCCCACGATACATATCAGCGTAACCCCCTGTGGCGAACGAGCCGAGGTCAACGCCTAAATGGTCAGTCGAAAGCGTGTACGATGTCGGAAGTATCGTGCTAGTGCTGCATATGTTTCTGAGTTCGCGTAGGCACTTTCGGGAGACAGGACTGGAAAGATCGAGGCGACCGAGAACCTACGCTGGCTTGAGCGGAGAGTAGGGGAGGGTGATGCTACGACGTACCTCGTCCAGATAGTTAACGAGCCATTTCAAACCATCACCTTCAATATTTGACACGCATCGCCGATACTCCTGTCCGTGAAGTGCCTTGTCGAGTTGATCGCGAAAGTCGGGTGAGGATGTGTCGAGCCCGTGCAGTCGTCGTAAGGTTGGATGGGTGGGCGGAGCCATGAGGAAGATCCTTGACTGGGTTAGTCAGGACCGGGGACAGGGAGGTATATATATACCCCTAGTCCACGAGGCGGATATTGATGTAAGTGACACGAATCGTCATAGGCTGGTTGCCCCAGGCTATAGAGATACGTCAGACATCATTGGGTGATTGCAGGCTGGAATTCGCTTAGGTGACTGTCCGTAACTGGCTACCACTATACACACGGATATCCATAGCCTTTTAAGGGAACTGCCAGGACCCCGTCCATTCTGCCGGGACACTGATATTGTCTCTAAACCGCGCATCTGGGATCACGGCGCTACGGCTGTTTCGCTCGAAACTCGGCCAATCTTGCGAATTACGGGGTCGGGAAGGGCTGTGTTGTAGGATAGAGGGAGGGGTGGGGGTTTTGGTGTGGCAACGACGACGAGAAGCTCTGGCGCGTCGGTGGTTTTGAGGTGTTGCTCATGGCCTGACAGAGCGGACAGGGTCACCAAAATCGGCCCATACATTACAGTAAGCAAACCTGTGACTTAAATGATCAAGCGCTCGACTTGCCCCCATCATAGCACCACCTTCCGATCTTGAGGGGAAATTCAGCAGCACCCAACTCGGTGCAGATATGTAGTGAGCTCACCCCGCTTGACAACGACTCGAACCCATACTTACATTGGGTATGGTCACGCAATTTCGTATCGAACTCTGGTTCAGAGAATCGTCAGGTCCCAATGCATCTGTACCTGAGCTAGACGTCTTCCCTTCCACTCCAAATCACTCCCCTATATTCGGATTCCAAAGGTTCAGCGCTTCAGCGTTCATCAATCATTCACCATGTCTCTTATGGTCTTATCGATTATCAACCCTTTGCCCAGGAGACCCTTACCTGTGCCGGGAATGAAGCTAAGTTCGGGCCTCTCCTCCCTCACGGACTGGGCCTCTCAGTTTGTGCTTGGTCACCTCTGCGGCGTGGGTTGTTGATTCGACCATTTCCCGGCGGTTCTCAACGGTCCGAAGGAGACCTTAGAATACGGTGACGGTATAAAGTACTTCCAGAAAACCTTGGCCTCGCCAACTTTTTTTTTCTCTTTTGGACGTTGACAGCTGTCAATGTCAGAACCGCCTGGTATGTCAGAATTACTGTAGAGTATGACGCGTGTTCCTTGCGCAGCGTCTCGGGCGCGGGAGTCATGGGGGCAGCCAGCGAGTTGCTTGGAGGTGAGCGAGGTCTGAGGAGACGTCTCGCTTTCCCCTCCCCACCACACCCCTTATGGTCTTCCGCAAAATCAGTAAAGACATCATCGGATTGTATCATCAAGGACTCGTTCCGCGAGACATCCGCGATCTCCTTGGGATTTCGTCCAGGAGTCTACCTAGATGGAGACACAACCAGGAGATCTACGGATCCACCCTCTACCCTCCTAAGATCCTAAGATACTTCGCAAAGCAGCATCTGAGCGAGACGAGGAGCTGCATTTAGGAACTGGGCTTGCGACTTCATGACCGCGGGGATAGTTGTCACGGCTGGCGGGGTCGGTCGACCAAAGTGTCCAGTTACTCGCCCCCCTGTACTCAATAGACCAACACCTCTGCATGCATCGTAAACCAAACACGAATACCAAACACCTCCGAGTCTATCTCTAGCTCTTCCAAGGCAGGACTCTCCTCAATGAGAAGTGCGTCAATATCATCAAGAAAACGAGGGAAGCATCTCGTCATGTTCATCGGAGAGAACTTGGACAAGGAAAATGGGGAAAAATGAGAAAAGAAATTGCGGAGTCCGCTACTACCACACACTACAGTACGTTCGAAAGAAAAAAAAAGTTGGTGAGGACAAGGTTTTCCGGAAGCGCTGTAATTGAAGATATCCCAAACCTGTTGGCAGGAACGCTCCCATTGTACTCGATGGGCGACACATTCTAGCCACCCTGGTGTGTGGGACGCTCATAGGCACTGATGCAGCATTTTGTGCTACCTCGTCTAGTAACTACCGAGGCAAGGCTGACCTCGTACCACAACTTCCATTCCTCCCTTCCGTAGCGGTACAGCCCCACCGACGTCGTCCCCGTTGCCTCGCCCGACTCTGACACGCACCCAGCATCCCCTTTACACCCAACTCTAAAGCTGCGCCTGGGCAGATCTCCCAGGGTTTCTTCCGTAGGGTTGAGCTCCCTCGTGATGCACGGATGGGTACATGACTTTCCTCTGGGGCCCTAATACTACTATCCGGAGCGTCGGAAGTCTGGAGCACACGTATAGCAACAAAATCATGGCTGACACCCCACGCTCGCGGCTCGACACCCTTTCCTAACATTTCCCCGAATTATATCACTACCGTCGGTCGCTACCAAGCCTGGGGTCCTTCCAGTAAAGGTACGCTTTTTTTCTGGTAGCTTCGGGACAATGTTTCGTGATGGATCTATTGAGCGCATGCCACATGAACCGATTCTAACATACCATCCATGTTCCAGCCTGACCGCTCTCCCGAAGGACAAGTTTCAAAGCTCAAACCACCGACGCGCCAGAGCTTCTCGTCGTCGCCACCACGCCAAAACCCTATCCCTCTGTGAGACGGCGGGCCAGACGGGCTCGGGATGATCGGTTTCGGCCGATCAACTGAGACGCGTCGTGGGGGTTCGACGTCCACAGGGAAAAACTCAGAGAGATAGAAAGGGGACCGAACTCTGTTCGTTCGTTGGTCTAGTATCTAGTACATAGGTGCGCTTTTATATACTAGATATACGGGTCTTGTGATCTCGTATCGCATAATTCCTTTTGTCTCGACTACGTAGGTATTTTGATCTTATCATGGAAATGGCCGGCTTACACCCTCCCTCTCTCCTATAACAGTACCGAACTCGGACTCTCTGTGCGCGGATCCGGAGCCGGTTTCAAGAACGCTCACCAGAAGATGGCCTGGAAGGCGACCAATGTGCACAGCATATTTGACTTGGTAGACTTCACTCGAGGCGTTACTCTATAACAAACGTTGAACGTCGCCTGAATCGTGTGGATCAATGGGACATCGAGGGGAGTCTACCGTGGTGTTGGCGTTCTCGGAATACACTGCCGGCGATGACTAGAAAGTCGGACACACGAGGACACATTGGTGTTGATAACCTTCCGATACCAAATCTCTGGGCAAAACCTTTCACATTCGTAAATAAATCAACAAACTCTACAGGGCGCATAGTGTACTAACATGAAATGCATGTCGTCTGGCTAGTCAAAGCAGATAGAATCTTTTACTGGTAATCTTTGAACATTCTCCAGGAATCGCGCACCAAACCATCATCACCAAGGGCGTTCGGTGGTCCCGTTCAGGATGAGCCTTGGATGAAACGGAGGAACCGTGCTAGGAACCGCTAGATGTGGC